>JAQZBX010085194.1:0-13158 GCA_029593785.1 Cabassous unicinctus
CAAGATTCATTTTTACATGTCCTGGTTATTCTAACCTGACCTTCCTAATCTACCCACCTGCTAATCTTGCACCACTAGTAAAATCTCTACCCACCTGTCCTATCCTTCAATATGTAACTATACTCTTTCAATTTACCATAGATAATGTCCATATGGGTGATGGCTCACAGCCTACCCTTCTCTCTTTCTTCCTGGTTAGTCTATCTTTCGGTCAGTGGTTCTCAGAAACTGTTATCTTAACTCAATTCAAATCAATGAGGTCATAAACTGTTCTTCATTCAATGCCTGGCTTGCTTCACTCAACATAAGGTCTTCAAGATTCATCCATGTTATTCCATGCCATCACTACCTCTTACAGCATCCCAATGATCACCCAACTTCAGCATTTAGGTTCACAGCTCCTCTATGGTACTGTAGCCATCCACAGGGCTCTTCCCAGTAACCATGGATCTGTCAGCCACAACAAACCATAGAGAACTCCCAAGGATTCCACGTGGAACACATGGGATATAGTAGCTTGGACAGGTCATCAGTGAGAGGGTCTGGGGGTAGGTGGAGGAGGTGAGACTTGGAAAATAAGACATCATTTTCTACATTACATTATAATGATCATTTTTCTTTCTCTCTAATTATTAAAGTGATGTAAAAATAAATGCAGTGAAATGTGCCAATCTTAACAGAATGACTGTCAAATTTTTAAAACTTTTCACTCCCCTATACTCCACAGTATCCAAAAATCCTATCAAGATGTGAAACATTTCTTTCCATTGATCCAGAAAATTATTACTGTAGCTTTAATTGCTACCCAAACCCCAAAGCAGCCTCTGTTTTGATTTCTTTCACCAAACATCATTTGTTCTACTTCTTGTAATTCATAAAAATGAAATAAATCAGAATACATACTGGTGCATGTGTCATTAGCTCAAAATAATTTTTTGTAATTTGTTAATGCTGCTGTGTGGATCAGCATTTCTCTCTGCTTTTATCATTGAGTTCAATGGCATTGAATAATATGTTACAAAATGTTTGTCTATTTGCCTCTTGGTGGATTTTTTCATTGCTTCCAGTTTGGGGCTTTATGAACAAAAACATTATGAATTTCCATGTACAAGACCTTTTTATAAACAAGTGTTTTCATTTCCCCTGTGTAAATACATGGCAGTAGAAAAGCTTAATCAAATGGCAGATACATAAGAATATTTTTTAAACTACTGAGGTATTATCGACATGATATAAAATTCATAAAATTAAATATACATATTTTTTGTAAATGTAGAGTTATTGTTGTAACCCAGGAGACCGACCACACTCAGACTTTAGTAATTTTCACCAAAATTTATTAAGCTAAACCCACGGGCGTCTGCAGCACATCTCAGGCAGGAGAGAACTGCAGCCCCCAGGTTCTAAAATGGCTCCCTTTTATAGGGGTTTGCTGACGCAGTTTGCAAGCAAGCAGGATGTACAGAAGCGGATCTTGGCAGTTAGCTAATGTTTGCATAACTTTCTTGGTATGTGGTGTCCTGATAGCCTGGGGCACAGCTGCAGGGTTGAGATGTTCTTGCAAGATTGCTCAAGGGAGGGGAGGGTGTGTGCCCTTCAGATAGGATGCTTAGGGGACAGTGGAAAATTTCCTTCTCTAAGTTACTCTGGCTGCCATGAAGGCCTATGGGTAGGCTAATTTAAGGTTCAACATTATGTTCTCACCAAGATCCAATTTTAGTAAATTCTCTTCTAATTTACTCCATCCATTGCATTTGACACAGTCATTCTCATCTCCTTGAAATCAATTAGTTTCTGGTTCACTACATTCTCCTGTTTGTTTTTGGGTTTTTTTGTTATTCATCTGTCTTCACTACCCTTTCCCTTGTGCCTTTTTGCTAGGTTCTCTGTTCTTTAAAGCCTCTCAGTGTGTTTCCTCTACTCTCAGTCCTTGGGGCCCTTTCCTTCTTCAGCACCATGTTCCCTTGCAGGAACACCTTGACTTTAAACACCATCTATACTGGCATATACTTCCACATTTATTTATCCATCCCGTTCCTTTCCATGCAGTCCTGATAGATGCACAGCTGAATTAGGATGGCTCCATCTGGATGTCTAGCATGCCAACTTGGGACTCTGGGCTGCTCCCAGGAACCAACTCCTCCACTAGCTCCATGCTTAGGAACTCCACCTGACATGGGTTCTGGTAACAACTTTGCCACCTTTCTTGACTTCTCACTTTCCCTTCACCCCACATCCATCCCATCAGCATATCCGGTGCTCCCATCATCAGAACAAGTCCACATCTGCCCCCTTCTCTTTTCCCCCACCTTCCTTCCTTACTCAGCACCACCTATGTCAGGAGGACTGTAGTCTCCTTCTTGCTTAAGTGCATGGGAAAAGGTGTACTGTGCTCTTCTGCGTACTGTGCATTAAGTTAAATTTATTATTCACAGTGATCAAATATTGAATATCTTCATTACATTTTCTTTGCTTATTCTATCAATAGTTGAGAGTTGTAAAAGAAAGTCCTCAAATCTGTGACTTATTGTACTTCTGTCACTTTTCAAAAACAATGCTATTTATTGTGTACACATTTTAAAATGGTGTTTTCAGAGCTGATGACAGCACAACTCTGTGATGACACTGAGAGCCACCGAATGTAAATTTTTGATCAATTGTACAAGGCAGAGAATCATATAACACAGTGAACCCCATGGTGAATGATGGACTGTGGTTAACAGTATAAATATTATATATATATACACAAATGTAATTCTCATGAACTATAACAAATATACAATTCTAATACATGGTGTTAATAATATGATGGTTTGTGGAAAAAATACATCAAATATAATCTATGGACTATAGATAGCAGAAGTACTAATATTATGATAATGTTCCTTCACCATTTTTAACAAATGTGTCACAACAATGTAAGGTATTGATGGTAGGGTGATGTATTGGAATAATGTATGGTATGCCTGATTGCTTTTTTTTTTTTTTTAGAAATTAGAACATTATTTTAAATGTTTCCAGAATCTAAACTGATTTTGTATCAGGATTCTTTGATAACTTTTAAAACTATATGTAATCTAAACTTATTAATAATGTGTCTCATTTTCTACTTTTCAACCTAGAAAATATAGTGCAAGTTAGATTTAACAAAGAAAAAAATTTGTCTAAACTACTTCATAAAGAAAGTCAACAAACATAAAAATATCCCACCCAAACTAAAACAAACCCAATCAAGAAACAGATTCTGCAAAGCTTATTAATCCTCCAATTTATAATAAACCTTCCAAGGGAAAACAATTCCACTATCATAGCAATTTGGTGAATAAAAGTAGAGCCACTCTCATTAAGGGAAATTACATTATATGTAAGAAAAATGTAATAATACTTCTAGAAAATGAGGAAAAGTAATTTCTGTGTTGGGGAGTAAACATATTAAATACTTTCTGTTCACTCGGCATTTGTTAGAGGTTGAAGTACCTGTTCACATTAGAAAAGTGATATGAACACAAACTTCATGAAATCAACTCCTTCAACTACTTTTTTCAATTCAACTTTAGGAGAACCAAATAAATAGCTTCTAAATTCGAGGATAGACTGGTCCCAAAGCATTTCCTTCTTTGTCCTTTCTTGGCCTTGTTCTTTTTTCTCTGTTCTACACTTAAGTTTCTCTTTCTTAGAGGCTACATCCAGGCTTTTTTTCTCCTTTTGATTCTTAAGCTTTTCTGTACTGACACTTACTGTTTCCACCTCTGCTTTCTTTCTTTGGATGCTCTTGTGTTTGTCTAAATCTATTTCCTCATAACTTATTTTCCTCTAACTCTTGGACTGCTCCTCCTCTGGTTTTTCTTTGTCTTCTTCCTGGTGCCTTTTTCTCTTCTGATGTGTCTGTTTATGACTGTCTTGATGGGAATTGGTACTGTTTTCTAGGGAGAGGTGTTTTTTGAACTCCAGAATCTACACTATATTAACCACGATTATATTCTTGCTGACTAACGTTCAGGGGTACTGGTTTTTCTGAGTAGTCCCTAGGGAGCTGACAGTAATTCAGAGAGTCTGATCTCAGTCTGCTGTCATGAGCTGGTAGCCACTGAGGTAAATGGTTTTCCACCGTTTGTGAAATACTGTATGAACTTCAGTAAGTCTGGACAGTTTCAGACGGGAGTCTTTGCTCAAACATTCCATATCTGCGTCTGGAGTCAACCTCTTCTTTGTACCCATAGGTTTCTAAATAGTCCTCTCTCATCTTTCTGAAACAAGTTTTTGGCTCTAAGTCTCTGGCTTTCTGCACTTTGATATAATCTTCAAGTTCGTCTTGAAAAGAGACATATGTTTTCTTTGAATGGCTCATTAAGTTGACAACAAGGGATTCTCCTTATCAGGCTGAGAACTTTGTGGAGAAATCTGATCATATTTGCCCATTAAAAGCTTCCAATTTGTAGCATGAACTTTCCCCACACAGTGAGACTGGGCCATAACTGGGGAGCCAAAAATCATGATGCAGAGATTACAAAATCTATTTTTGTCCAGTACTTCTCTCCATTTCACCTCAAATTTTGAAATCGTTTGAGATTCAAACCGTAGCACTATTCCACATATTTTACAAAGGCATCTGTAAAAAAGTTCAATCTTTATTAATTCAACGTAGTATCTTCTCCGAGGCAAGGGGCGGCCGTCTACAAACTACTGTCTCCCTCCCAACCAAAGCCGCCACCCTGGAAAGGAGCAGGGTTGGAGGTGGCAGAGAGGAAGAGACAAGTGCTGCTGCCGCTGCCTCCTCTGCCACCAAGCAGGCTGGACGGGATGAGGAGCCTGATTGTTTTATCTCATAATTTCTAAACAAATGCTATGCTTCCAGGGAACTCAAACCTTTTTACCATTATGAAAGGGCACTCAATTTCTAGTATTTTCCTTAGTATGTTTTATTTAAAATATTGCCAAAGTGAAATAAAATTTACTAGTTTTAAAGTTTTGCATGTTATATTGTTTTCCACATTTTACACTTTACTGTATGTCTTAGATGTCTTTCTTATATCTGTATAAATATAATTGTTTTTAATCCACATGACAAATTTGATTAAGAGGAACATTTATATTCATTAATTATAAATGTTAATTATAAGTATATTAAATATAATTAAACATAATTCATAAAATTCCATATAAATACTTATTTAAATCTGCCTTTTTTTCATGTGCTATTTGTGCTCTCTGTTCTATGTTCTTTTTTTCTTCCTGAATGCTTTCTTTTGGACTGATTATTTTTGTTCAATTTTTCTCTTCTATGTATTTGAATGAGATGCACTATTTTAATATTCTTTTAGATATTAACTGAGAAATTACAATATTTTTGTTTGCCTTATCAAATCTGACATTAATTATTCTTTCTTGACTTTACAGATAATGCATTTTAAAACTTTAGATCAATTTATACAAATTATGAGATATATTATCATTTTTTAATATTTTATTGATGTTCTGACAGATATCATTACTATTACTTTATCTATTCATTATTCATAGAGTTTAATTAACATTTATTGTTTTTCAATCCATCCTGAATCTTGAACCCTCCATCTGGGATTATTTCTTTCTGCCTGAAGAAGGCCCTTTCAAATTTCTTTTAAAATTAGTTGCTGCTGGCAAATTTTCTCAGTTTTTACTTGCCTGGAAAATGGTTTGTTTTATTTCACCTTGAAGAACTTTTTCAGTCTAGAATTCTGCTTTGGCAGTTGCTTTCTAATAGCAATGTAAAGATATCATTCCATTGCCTTCTATCTTCCATTGTTGGTGTTGTAGCCAGCTCTTCAATTTTTACCTCTTTACTGGTAATATCCTTATTTTGTAGCTACTTTTAAGATTTTCTTTTAAGTTTTCAATATGCCTACATGTGCATTTATTTTAATTTTTCCTTCTGGGTTTTGTTGAGTCTATAAATCAATGTCTCATCAATTTTTGACAATTGTTAGACATGATCTCTTCAAATATAGCTTCCACCCTCTTCTATGTTTAGTCTTCTTCTAGCATTTCCCCTGAAATGTATATTGTAACTTCTCATTATATTCCCTATTATTCTATCATTCTTACACTCTCTTCAATATTTCCATTATTTTTCTCAGGTTTCATTTTTGATGTTTTTCAAGGTTTATTCTTCTATTTCATCATTCTCTCTTCTGATATATTTTTCCTATTCACTGAGTTCTTCATTATTCAACTGTATTTTTAATTTTTTTAGTTTTAGTGTGTATGTGTATATATATATTCTTCTTTGTCACTTTTTAAACTTTACAGTACACTATTATAATTTTTAAGTTAATCATTTTTTTTAGTTTATTTTGTACATTTAATCATTGAAAATATAAACAATTAAAAACTAAAAATAAGCACAGATGAATAAATATATACATTTCTCAATTAAATGTAATGGATACATTAAGTTTGTCTTTTCTGTCTTTGAAGATAATAAGTACTGTTATTTTACATTCTTCACCTAATATGCCAGCATAAGTAGTTACCAAAGTCTGATTTTGTTGCTTCTCACTCATATTATCTTGTTTCCTTTTTTACCTTGTCATTTTTTTATTATATGTTTGACATTACATTTCAAAACTATAGAAATGATGTGAGTCCAAGTGTGGTGCTAATCTCTTTCAAGGGGGACTTCAGTTTGCTTCTTTCAGTCCCTGTGGACATCATCAATCCAGGACAAAATTCATCTAATTTGAACACTTGAGCTTTTAGGTACTCTTTTACTTTTGCTTTACACTTATACCCAAAAAGCAGTCTATCAAGGTCCCAAAAAAAACCAGTGTATGAATTATCAAATTTTACTCTTATTGACCCTGGACTTTGGCCTGTGTGTCAATAAAAGCTTAGTGTTGTCAAAAGCAATTATCAGCCTCTTTGCTTCCTTTTCAACTAGACAAACATAAGACATAAGCACCCATGAATAATGATTCGTATTTCTGTATTCCTATCTTTTTCTAGACCTTGACCCAGGAATACTTCACTTTATTAAATAAAGACAAACAAGAGGAAATATTTGTTATGCTTATAAAAAAAAAAAAGAAAAGCGTTTGCTGTGGTTTGTTTACTGCCGCCATGGAAACAATGGTCTGTAGACATGGGACATGGCTTCAGAGGGGTGGAATATAGGCAGTGAATGAGGAGAGAAGCTACAACTCCTGTGCTTAAGCAGCCTCCTTGATGGACTTAGAAGTTCCTTCCTTATCCCTCTGCCCTGTGCTATGAACACTGGGTTGGAGATCTGCCCTCTTCCAAATGGCAGTGTGATGCTGATGCTAAATAAATTCACCTGCAAGCTGGATTTCTCCTTACTAGACAAGGATGTGTGTCATTGAGATGGAGGGGAGTGTACCCTTTGCAGGCAAGAACAGACATCCAGGTAAGGAATCAAGTTGGGGAGTCACATGTTTGGGAACTAGGGAAAAGTCATAGATGTCCTATTGTGATGTATCTTGAACCTCAGGCAGGGATTGGCGAGACAGGTAGGGGCAGAGATAGCCTGGATCCAGGTTCTGTGGAGACAGAAGAGTTTGGGCACAGAGAGGAGACTCCCGTGCTCCCATTCCTTCTGCTGGTCCCTACTTTCCTTAGCCTTTATTGTTGACCCTGCTGAGGAGGCTGCTCTTACCACACTAGTAGTTCTTCATGTAACCAGCAGAAAGTCTGTCTTATCCTGTGATACTAAAAATTAACCTAACTGGGCACACTCAGTGAGCTGTTTGTCCTTCACATGGTTATATCCATGCTCCTTATGCTCTGTGGCACTCTCTGATCTGTGTAAGGAAGGCCTTCCTCCTCCTTTCCAGATGGCTGGGGAGGGGGAAGAGGAGTGGACACGAGGGCAGGGTATTTCCTTGCAGTCCCTAAAGGAATGTGGAATGCTGGAGACTGCTCCAATAGTGTATTGGCCATGCTTTTTGCAGACTTCTTTCCCCATTTATGTTATGAAGCCAACAGATTCAGTTAACTTCAACTTTTATCTCTTTGCTTAGGGACTTCCAGAAAACATGAATATAGGAAGGGACTCAAAAAAGTTTGGTTTTCCAACATGTAATCATGAAATATTTCAATAATAATGGAAAATTGAAAGAATTTTACAGTTGATACTTATTGCCCATAATATTCTACCCTTAACATTTGAATGCACTTTCTTTATCCATACCCCATCTATAAATTAAATCAACTTATTTTTATCCTTTCAAGCAAAGTTGCAGACATCAGTAAATTTTACTTAAATAATTCAGAATGAATATCTGTAGAGTTCAATATTTTTAGTATAGTTATTTTTATTTAATATTTACATACAATGAAATACACATATCTTAAGTGATGAGTTTTAACAATATGTACCTATTCAAACAAACCACTATCAAAGTATAGAATATTAACCTTTACTCCATAAACGTTATGGAGTAAGGTTGATACAGTCTCATGTCAACCCCCACCAAGTAAATCCAACCTCTATTCCTACAAAGGAAACTAGTGTTCGGATTATTTTCCACCACAGATAAGTTTTTTCCTGTTTCAAATAGTTCATATTCATCAAATCATACTTTATTAACTCTGTTGGGGAGAGCCTCTTTCACTCTTCAGGATAAGAATGTTGTATATAGCAGTAGTTAATTCTTTTTAATATTATGTAACTTTCAATTGTATGAATTATCACTCATTGTTTATATATTCTCCTATTGATGGAAATCTGGACTGGTTCCAATTTGGGGCTATTATGAATAAATATGCTATGATCATTGAGAATATCTCGCTGTCCTGATTTTGTGATAATCAGGGAAGGCTAAACATTCACTATATTAGAAACCATGCATGTGTTCCCAGACGTAGTTTTTCTCCTTAGGTCTGGTTTTTGGAATGCTGGTGTTAAACTAAGCCTGATTTATTACTTGACCATCCTGTATGGAAAATGACTGAGACTCTAGTTATTTTTGGTCAACCTTGGGAGATATGACAGGGGAACAGATGCAGCTCAAATGGTTGGGTTTCTGTCTCCCGTGTAGAGGGACCTGGGTTCGGTCCCCGGGACCTCCCAGTAAAAATTTAAAAAAATATATAGAAGGCACATCTGCCTCCTGTGCAGGTGCACCACCAGGCCCCATGAGCCATGCAGCAACATGACATAACTGGAGAGTGACACAAAGGAGAGCCAAGATGAGGCATGCTGAAAAACCAGGACCCAAGGTGGCTAAGGTGGTAGGATATCTCTCTTCCACATTGGAGGTTCTGAGGATCGAATCCCAGTGAAGACAGGAGGAGAAGGATGAGAAGAGAGGGCAGGAAATGGGTACACAGTCACCCAGCAAATGGACACAGAAACAGCAAAAATGGGGGTGGTGGTAAAAAATGTATAAAAGCAAATAAATAAACCCTTAAAAATGTATAAAGGAGGAAGATATGGACTATAGTTAGTAGTAATACTTTGATGATGCTGTTTTATGATATGTTAACAAATGTTTCACAGCAATGCAGGGTGTTTGGGGAGGGCGTGATGTGTGGGAGCCCTGTATGGTGTTATGCATGTTTGTTTTGTAAGTTCACAATGTTTGCTGAACATTTATAGTTTATCTATGTTCATGTATGAATGATATACTTCAATAAATTATTTTAAAAATATGCTATGATCATACTTGTATATATCATTTCATAGGGTTCCTGAGATAAATGCCATCATTTATTTGGAGTTTAAGGACCAGAGGAGGAAACTTCCACAGTTAGTCCCAGCAGACTCAAGAATGTCTCTGACATAAGTGATTTGTGCTTAGCCAAGGTCTACTCCTGGCCAAGGATTAGAAGGAGTCAGGTTTTTTAGACTTTGTTACCCTATCTCCACTGGTTCCCCATATGTCTTCTGCAATATAGAGATCATAGACCAAACTTCTGTGGGATGGAGAAAGCAGACATTTCTTATTTCATCTTTAGTTTTGGCTTAGGATCTGAACAGGCTCTTGAGCATAACCAGATAAAATTTCTGACTTGCTTTGTGAACATCGACATATCCTTTCCTCTCTGAGCCTCAGTTTCTTTCTGTGTAAATAAAGGGATTAACTCCCTTGTCTGAGTATCATCTGGGCCTGAGATGATGGGGCAGGAACTGCACTCAGAGATTCAGGGGCATGATGGTTTAAATGATGCTGAGATGTCCTCTGTCCCCTCTGCTCTCTCTAGTCACCAGCATAGACTCTGGGAACCCCAAAGTCACCCCTCTTTGCAAGTGCCAGACAGAATTCTGTGCATGCCTTCCCTTCCCACTAGTGCCAGCTCCGAAGATCCTATGATGGTCAGGGAGGAACCACATGCTTGAGCTGGAGTTCACTTACACTGTGTTCTCCTGGAGATTTTCCTCTGAAGTCCTGCTCCACCTCAAGAGCTTTTTGTCAGAAATGGCTCCCTGAACACATATAGTGTTGGGGTCTTGCCCCAGTGTTGCCTTTTGGAGTCTAAGAAGATTAGCAATTGTGTGTGTAAGTGACTTTATGTGTAGGTATGTGTGCACACACAGACCCCTTTATTGCTAACTCTCATTTATGAATAACCACAGAGTTCTAGGTATGATCATGGGCCTTTGTACACAGCTCTTCCTTAGTAATGACATCAGTACATATTTCTGAATAGACCTAATGGACCTGGAAAGCCCTTTCATCCTGACTGCCCCTTCCCTGTCCCTCACCTGCATGGAGAAGCTCCAGAGAACTTCCCAAGATGAGGAGGTCCAGAGCAGCCACTTCAGGAAGACTGTGTTGCTGAGAAACCAGGATAAAAATCTATCACCAATGTTAAGCAGCTCCTTACCCTTTCCCATGGAATAGTATAGAGCTGGAGGGCAGAGCCATGCACCCTATCAACTTCTTGGTTGGGATTAATGTGGTGCTCCCTCATCTCTGCTCACCTTCCCAGGACTTTACTTCCATTTAGGCATGGCTGGGAGCAACCAAACCAGGGCCCTAAACCCTGACTGCCATCCCAGTGCCCTTTACCCTACAGCACACTGCTCCTGCAGCCCTGAGCTGGGCCTGGACATGTGATGAGCAGCTAACAGTGCTGTTGGAGGGGGTCTCTAAAACTTTCCCATAATTTTAGTATTTGCTTTGTGGATATCTCGGAGATTTCTAAGTATAATTCCTGACTTAAGAAGTTCCATTCAGAGAAAACTCCCATGATGTGGATTTGAGTGATAGACAGTGGGAATCTCCATGCTCGAGGAAGTTGTGACTTCAGGTCTCTTCCTCACTGAGCCAGGATGCAGAGGGTTAGTAGAGGTGCATGGAGGACATCATGACTAAGGTAGAGAGAAAGTGCTGGGAAGCAGTGGATATGATCCTGGAAAGGGAATGTGAGTCCAGTCAAGGGCCCTGAAAACCAAGTTGAGGGATCAAGAGTTTAACATGTTTTAGAGAGTTAAGGAATCAAGAGTTAATATGTTTTAGAGAGTTGAGAAATCAGGAGATTAATGTGTTTTAGAGTTAGACTAGTGTTTATGGACCTTGAAAGTTGACTGAGCCTGGGAAGGGCAGAGTCAGAGCTGGGCCTGTGAACAGGGATTTAGCAGCAGACTTGGTGTTCAGGGTGGACTGAAAGTTGAGGTTTTGAGTAAATGAGCCAACCATAGACTCTCCATGATATTCCATGAGTGAAGGGCTCAGGAGACACTCATCTCAGGAATCCAGCCCTTGTAAGAGCTCTGGAAAATACTTTTGATATTAAATGAAGTTGAAAACACAAAATGTAGGTCCTGTTCCTAACAACATGGTGAACTAGCACAGCCTGCTGGCTCCGTCCCATGAAATCTGTCCTTGAAAAATCTGCAGAGGAAAACATGGTATCCAGGAACTGGCAAACCCCAAGTCATGGCAAACCTCTGGGAGTAGGGAAGGCTGTTTGCCCTGGGGTGTGCATGTATGTGTGATGCATGTGTGCATTTGTGTTTTTGTGTAGTGGAGAAGGTGAGTAGCTAGCTGCAGCCTGGCTGCCTTCCACACCTGTGAGAGGCAAGGCTGAAGAGAAGTGTTTTCAGTTCTGCACTTGGCTCTCCTCTCTCATTACTTTCTGAAAAGCTTTGCCTGCCTACCCTAACATCAGGAATCAGTGACAAAGTTAAGATCTTTAAAGTATGGTCAACAGGAGGAAAGTCAGAGCTGCAAAATAGCCCTGCTGGGTGAGGAACTGGGACAAAATGTAGGGAATGGTGTCCCCAGGCAACCACACACCCTCCTTTCTCCAAGGCCCCACAACCAGTGGATTCCAGTCTGATCCCAATGCTGCATGTTCTAGAGGCTTGAAAGTGAAGCCCTGACATGATGATTCCTTGGACTTTAAGACTTCACGGGTGAGTGTCCATGGAGTCTGGGCTGCTGCAGCCTCTCTGCCCAAAGTCTACTTCCTCCCCTCCTCTTTCTTGAACTCACCATTGCCTGACATCAGTCAGGATCTGTCATCCATCCCCTCCCAATTTTCTACAGGATAAATGAACTCAGGGGCCATGAGGCAAATAAGCAGCACAACTATCTTAAAGATAAACAACTGGACATTATATGACCTGGGAAGCAGAAGTCTAAGAAAAGATGGATCAAAATTTTAAAATAGCAATATATAATGGTAACAAAGAAAACAAGAATAAATATTCAACATGTGAAATGAAAAAAATCTGAAAAGAATAAAGTTGAAATATTAGTAATAAAAATATAATATTATTATTGGTAATAGTGGTTGTGATTCAGTTCTTATAGATCATTAAGGTCAATAACGAATAAATGTTTTTTAATATATTTTGCTCAATGTACTTTTTCATGTACATATACATCCTTTTTGTCTCTTTTTCTGTCTATATGTATCTCTGAAAGAAAAATCAGAGTATGCAGAATATGGCATTTTACCTTGGACACCAATGTTTTACTGCAGCAAAGGAAGCCAGAATGGATGTAGCTTTGGAGTTCTAGGGATGGAAAAGGATTTTTTTAGACATAGAAAGCAAATTTGTTTGAATTCCACTGATTAGACAAGGGTTTGTACATCTTATAGAGAAGCTTTAGGGCAGGAGAGCTTTATTTTTTATTGAACCAAATGAAATGAACTAGGGGCTTGATTGGCTCCCTGGGTTAACTGACTTGGTGGAATTTAAAATTTCAA
>JAQZBX010085195.1:0-13159 GCA_029593785.1 Cabassous unicinctus
TTCGGTAAATGCATCTAGATATCTGAAAGAAGATAATAGAGATTTGATTTTCAAATTAAAGTAACAAGATTGTAATAAATCATAAATTGGAACAAATCCCAACTTTACTCAAAATCTTGCAGTGGTTCACCATTTCATTATAAGAAAAGCCAAAGTCCTTAGAAAGCCCTTGTTGGGAGGATCCAGTGAAATCAAGCTAATGCCAGGCTAAAATTGTGAACAGCTCTTTGCTGTAGAAATGGAAAAGAGTAGTAGTTCAAAAGGGGGTGAAACAGCACAAAAAGTGTCCAAGATATTGAATGATTACTAATTAAAAATAATATTGCTATTACAGATTTTCCAGCTTATAGCGATGTGCTTACATAACCACATACTAAATGGAGAGTCAAAACAATGACAAAATTCATTCTTTTGGGTATTACAAAGAATCCAGAGCTGCAGAAAATATTCTCTGCTGTGTTTCTAATCATGTGTGTGGCCACAGTGATGGGAAACCTACTCATTGTGGTAACCATGACCACAAGTCAGAGCCTGAGATCACCTATGTACTTTTTCTTTCCTTCCTTGTCCCTCATGGATGTCACCTACTTCTGTCATTGCCCCCAATTTGATTGTGGACTTCCTCTCTGAGAGCACTACCATCTCCCTGGAAGGCTGCATGGCCCGGTTCTTTGCAGAACATTTCTTTGGTGGTGTGGGGATCATCCTTCTCCTTGTTATGGCCTATGACTGCTATGTGGCCATATGTAAGCCCCTGCACTACCAGTTCATCATGACTCCTTGGCTGTGATGCCTGCTGCTGGGAGTGGCCTGGGTTGGGAGATCTATGCACACAATGATACAGCTTCTCTTTATGTACCGAACACCCTTCTGTGGTCCCAATGTCATTGATCACTTTATGTGTGATTTGTTTCCATTGTTGAAACTGATCTGCATGGACACCCATATCCTGGGCCTTCTTGTCTTCCTCAACAGTGGGGTGATGTGTGTGACCATCTTCTTTATGACTATTGCCTCCTACGTGGTCATCCTCTGCTCTCTGAGGTCTCGCAGGTCTGAAGGACAGTGCAAAGCCCTCTCCACCTGTGGCTCCCACCTCACAGTGGTTATCTTGTTCTTTGTGCCATGTATCTTCTTGTATGTGAGACCTGTGGCAAATTATCCTACAGACAAGGCAATGACTGTGCCCTTTACAATTGTTGAACCCATGTTAAATCCCTTGATCTATACCCTGAGGAATGCAGAGGTGAAAAATGTCATGAGAAAACTTTGAATGAAATGAGGAACCCTGGGTTGTCACTAGCTTATATGCTAAAAACAAATCTTTTCTTCAAATACAATGAGGTCTTACCCTTACTATCCACTCCAATCCATTATGTACCCAGTATTCAGTAGCATCTCATATGCTTTCACTTCAAGATATGATGCAATGTTCTCCCTAATCATGTTTCTACTAACATCTCCAATACATTGTATTCTCTATCCTGTTTCTCACAGGGCTATGGCCACAGTTCTGTCTCTCTTTTTTCTTTTTTTAAAAATGTGTCTTTTATACAATCAAAGCTTTCCCTAGTATATTAGTTTCTGAGTCACTTACATAAATACCATATAATGGATTGGTTTAACAACAGGAATTTATTGGCTCTCAGTGGCAGAATCAACTGATATAATTCTGGGGTGATATTATTCTGAAACAAATCATACACATTGTACATGTGTTGATTTCCTATCTTTATGTCCTTAAATTTTCTTTTTGCTTATTAAAAAAATAAAATTGTATGACCTGTTTTTCATGGCTGTCCATTTTCTGCCCACAAATTTATCTCTATCACTTTTTCATTTAATAAGAATATAGTTCTTAAAGAGAAGTTACCTTCTCTTCTTCTCTATGTTTACCTGAAACAATCCACGCTTTTCTCTTACAATTTTTTACCCACTTTTCTCATCTAACTGTTCTTCTCCTCACAGCCAAGGACACCAACTTTTTGGTCTTTAGTTTCCAGAGGACCTGAATGTAATCAAATTGTTATACTTAAACCATTTTCCCTTTCATACTTTTCATAGCTAATTAGAACTGCCATTCCTAGCTCTGATGTTCTATGTATCATACTATAACTAGTTTTACCACATTGAACAATGTGATAGCAGCTGTACTTCAAAATTTTTGCAATTTTTTGGATTATGTTGTTTTATTAGAATAAATGATTTGTTACTATTTTTGAAACATTCTCAACAGAGAAACCCAGTATAAGCTTATTGAGTTCCCGAGCATGAGTTCCATCAAACAGAGTTGAAAACTTCAGTTTTTCACATTTCAAAGCATAACTCCACTTTTTTCTCATCTTGAAACTTTACTGACCAAACAAGTCATTCTGTAGGAATCTTTCAAGTTTTTAAATCACAATTCATTTGGTATTAGGCCATACAATTGTGTAACAGTCTTGTGTGATTAATGAACTTATCTTGAAATATGTTCTCCCTTGAATTCAATTGTAAAGAAGTTGAGGACATCTTTCCCTTCAGCTACAGCAGATATGAATAAGTTCTTACTAATATATGATAACTCATTAGATGTGCTTTTGATTCATTTATGGATTCCTGATTAGTCAGAAAAAGGAAGAGCATCTCAAACTCAGATGAAAATAATCTCCAGGTCTTTTGTGATTAATACTAAAAACAAGGTAAATAAAGATGTTGACTTAGCTAACCAACTTAATAATTGAAACTATAAAAATGAAAAGAAAAAAACAAGGAGAATTTCAAAACTTAAAGATACCAAAAAAACTGATCTATGAATGTTATATATATTTCAGAAAAATAAAATATAAGAAGAAAAATATAATGAAATGGTATACTATCACCAGAAATAAAAGAAATGTGTATCATGATTTCAGTTTACAATGAAGCAGAAAATATTCCAAATTTGTTTTTCCTTAGAAAACTCTACCATATTCTTATATTTCTAGAAACATGGAGACTAATGTCATCATTTGTACATAGAGATTTAAAAAAATATATTATATAAATGTAGAAAGCTGTAAAATCTGTAGTATTAAGGAATTAACAGTTACCTCTGAGGAGTGGGATTTGGAAATAAGTTTTGAAAGGACACTTTTATGTTTCATCCTCTAACCTACTATAAACTTTGGATGTTTAATATGGAAATATATTCATTCTATAATTAAATAATTCTAATAAATACAGAAGAAGAAAAAAACAAATTGGAAGGCTACTTGATAATATTTACCAATAATTATTTAAATATTCATCTCTTTTGCTTCAGTAGTTCCATTTAAATATATTTTAATGACTTATTAAAATACTGATGTGTACAAATGAAAGAGATTCAAACAAAACTTTTTCATGAGTGAAAATTTGAAAATCCCTAAATTAATAAAAAATAAATGACAATCTTTGATATTAATAGATTTTTATGTGTGAATTTAGAACTACACAGTGTCTAATTCCATAAGCATGTCCTTTATTTACGTGGAAAAGTTATTTAAAAATTGAAAATAAAAATCAGCATATATAACAATTTTGTAGTATTATTGTCTTCATATAGATTCATATACATACATATATATATATATATGAAGAAAGAATAGAGAAGAACAATGGAGAAATATATGTAAGGGATAATTCTGAATTGCTTTTTAAAAATGAAGTTTCAAGAGAAACAAAAATTAGAAGAAAACAAAGCCTCTGAGAGATAGTGGTAAGAGAAGTATATGTGAGTAAAGACATTATTCAGGTTATATAAATATATAAAGTGGTACATCAAGTTGGATCCTTAGGATGTGAAAGGCAATATCATGGTTCTAGCATGAGCCAGGGATGATTTCATGTACTTGGTAATTTCCCTCAATAATTCCAGGCTCAATGATTTATTCAAACATCTCATATGTCCTGAATGACAATGAAAGTAGTATGGCCATTGTGAGACAAAAGTTGGAAAAATAATTTCTTCTTAAATTATATCCCAACAATATTGAAGGATAGGACAGGTGGGTAGTGATATTACTGGGTTTGGTGGTGCAGGGTTGACAGGTGGGTAAATTAGGAAGGGCAGGTTAGAATACCCAGGGCATGTAACTATGAATCTTGTCATCCAATGAGTCAAGACAAGGGACTGTCATATGCCCCAGGGGGATGGGGAGGAAGGAACAGAAAAGATCAAACAAGGGATATTTAGTGGTCATGGGAAATGTTTTTCATTACCTTACAGTAATGGACACAGGATATGGTAAATATCATCAAAAATTATTAAACTGTACCATCTAAATTGTAAACTATACTGTAAACCATTAACAATGTTTAGTAGGTATGTTTCACTTTCTGTATAACAGTTATAACAATGCTACCACCACACACACAAAAAATGGTGTTAATATGGGGCAAGGAAAGGGGAAGGAGGTTGGGTATATGAGATTCTTTAGTATTCTGTGTGTGACTTTGCTTTGACCTAAAACTTCTTTGAAAATTAAATGAAAAATTGGGAGACACTGGGGAATGAGAGGGGGAAGGTGCCATGGTACAGACTGGACACCCAATAATGCAGTGATAAAAGGAAAAATAATAATAATAATTAAAAAAAACTTTTTTTGTTTTTTTCCCCATTTTTTGAATGTCCCAATCCATTAATTATATTTTATTTTTAGATTTTTTTCTGAGTTTCCATGTATTTTATCTCTTTCAGTTAAGCTTATCATTATTATTTCATTTTCCTAATAATTGTATTTGGTTATTATATGGGCTTCATCTTCAAGGAAGGTATAGATCACAAAAGGGTTACAATGGGGGCTGCAGAGGATCATTGGGGGGGTTGTCTGGGATGGGGTATTCATGGGAGGAAGTTCATCTGAATATACATGAAAGACATATAAAATTGTTCAAAGGATCAAGGGATGGGGCATGGTCATGGTGGGTAACAATCACTAAATAATTGAGGGAATACTGAATTCCCAGCTGGGAGAGCTCTGCCACATTCTCCAAGGGAGCAGCAACAGTCCCCCGAGTGCAGGGGCAGTGTCTGGCAAAGGAGGAGAGTTCACTGATGGGTTCTTGTTATTGATGACTAGCCTTACGAGTCTTTGCTCTTGTAATTGAAACTTAGCTTACTGTTACGGGGTGCCTAAAGATTGCCACCTGAGAGCCTCATTGTTGGTCAAATGTGGGCTCTCTCTAAGCCAAACTCAGTATATGAATGCATTACCTTCCCCCCAGCGTTGGACATGACTCCCAGGGATGAGCCTCCCTGGTAATGAGGGATTAATAACAAGTGCCAACTGGCAATACGACTGGAAAAAGACCTTGAATAAAAGGGGGAAAAGGTAAAGACAAATGAGTTCATGTGGCTAAGAGACTTCAAAGTGAGTCCCAGAAGTAATGCTTATGCACATCTCAGTAGGATCTCATAGATCACAAAAGTGGATATCACCCCACACAGAGGGGCTCCCGAGGGCTCTGGAGACACCCAGGTCCTATATAAGGGGGGAATAGCTCCAGAGATTGATGTCATATCAGTGGGCTCTACTTTGGAATCTGTGCTCCTGAGAATGACAGAGTTTGACTCAAATAAGTCCTCCCTGCACATGGTCCATCAGTCCCTTCTATTCAAACTTATATGTGATGCTGGAGTTTGTAGGTGTACTTCCAGAGACTGGAGCCTCTGGCCTGCCCATGTGCCAGCTGTGCCTGGAATCTTGGTGGAGCTGCAACTCCTACTCTACAGCTCAATGGACTCACTCAAGTCACCTGGTGAGGAGATGATGATGGACGACGGTCATCCCAGGGAATGGAGAGAGCCTGAAGCTGCAGGCAGGATAATCCCATCCACCATATTCATGGGATATAAGCCCACTCTCACTTGGAGGTGGAGTGGGCATCACCATCCCAGACTCCTCAGGATTGGGAGAAGAGCTGTGGACTAGAGTGGGCTTAATGGTATTCTGTTGTAGATATATTGTGATTCAAGCAATGGAAGAAATTATAACAGTGAGGTGGAGCTAGTGGCCACTAGACACTTTTGGGGCAGGGAAGGGAAAAGCAATTGTAATACAGGGGCTTTCTCAGTACTTGAGAATTATCCTGAGTGACATTACAATGACAGATATAGGCCATTTTACATCAGCATATACCATGCAGAACTGTGTGGGAGAGAGTGTGGTCTACAATGTGAACTATGGTCAAATCTTAGCAGCAAAGCCCCAGGATGTGTGTAGCCATTGCAGGTGAAGTGCCACACTAATGAAAGATGTCTATGTGGGATGTTATGGAAGGTGTGGCATGTGGGGAACATGGGAATCCCTGTAATTTTTGTGTAACATTTATGTAATCTAAGCATCTTTAAAAATATGTAAAAAATATAAGTTTTATGTAAGCAAATGCACATATATGCATATATATTTATATATCATTTTGCAAATATTCGTTTTTATTGTGAAAAATTTGATTTTTACCAACAATAATAAAAAAAAAATTATAGCCCAACAAAAACACTGAAAATGTCAATAATAATAGATGCTAATAGTTGTACAAATAAAGAAATAATTTCCTCAAGAGGGAATCTCCAAATTTAATGTTTTTAATTAAATAAGAATATTGCTTTTTAGTTAATGAGAGCAATATCTATGCAATATATTATACACATATGCATACACTTAACATAGTGTCTTTTTTAATCTCATTTTTTCATAAAGTAAAAGTTTTAAGACATTAAAGTGAGTTGCTTAAGGTTGTACCAAAAAATTCACCCGTTTGAGACACTGATAGAAATCACAATCACCTAATAAATTTTTCCAAAAAAAAAAAAAAAAAATCTTGTTCCAGCCCAAATGTCCCCATAGTTAAAAACTTGGAGTCAGACTTTTGAAAGAATTCCCATGTAATTGTAATGTATGACAATGTTTTAGAACCCCTGAAATTTGTTTTCCATCAATTAGAACTATTTAAAGTAGTGATTTGGAGTCCAAGCCCATTGTTCTTACCACATCAACACTCACTTTTCTTTGCAGATAGTCCATTTCTCAGCTGTGGGATAGCCACAACTACTGAAACCGTGGTCTTAACAGCAGTGTAAAGGAGTTCATTCTGTCTGGGTTAACACAGGATGTTCTAAAGGAAGAAATAGTGTTTGCCGTCATCTTGTTTCTTTACTTTGCAACTCTTTTTGCAAATTTACTTATTGTGATGACCATCAAATACAGTCGAATGCTTGGAAGCCCCATGTACTCCTTCCTTTTTTATTTATCCTTTGCTCATGCCTGTTTCTCCCCAACCATGGCTCCAAAATTGATTATAGATGCTGTATCTGAGAAGAAATTCATCTACAATGTGTGAACGACCCAAATCTTTGCAGGTCAGTTCTTTGCATGCATAGAGTTCTTTGTGCTCATCCGCATATCCTTTGATCATTATGTGGCCATTTGTAAGCCCCTGAGATGCACAAGCTTCATGAAGAGATGTGTCTGTGGTATGTTGGTGAATCTGGCCTGGGTGGGATCTTGTATCCATTCTTTAGCACAGATTTTCTTGGCTTTGAAATTACCCTTCTGTGGTCTTAATGTTGTTGATCACTACTACTGTGATATGCAACCTCTGATGAAACTTGCCTGCATGGACACTTATGTCATAAATCTACTCATTGTCTTTAGTAGTGGGGCCATATGTACAGTGAGTTTTATAATCCTGATAATCTCCTATATTTTAATCTTGCATTCTCTGAAAAACCAGAGTGCAGAAGGAAGAAAGAAAGCCCTCTCCACCTGCAGTTCCCACATAATCATGGTTACCTTATTATTTGTTCCATGTACATTCACATATGCTCACCCTCCAACCACATTTACCATGGACAAGATGTTGGCCATCTTTTGCATGATTGGTATACCCTTGCTCAATCCTCTTATTTACACTTTAAGGAATTCAGAAGTCAAAAATGCCATGAGAAAATTATGGTGTAACAAACTGTGGTTTGAGGTGGCACAGAGTGGAAGAATCCAATTGCTAATTCTGTAAGTATTTAAAAACAATTAATTGATAGAGCAGAGAAAATGTTCACATTCTGATGTAGGAAATAGAATTCCCTCTCAATGAGACTGTTGGGGAAATAGATTTACCACAATAGAGACACATTCATTTTAAGCTGGTGTCCCATAGAGTGATAGAATATGAATTGCACCAAGATTTGTGGAAACAATTGCCCAGTACTTAATAGAGTTCTCTGCAGTGCAGCTTGTTAACCAGAGCTTGTTATGCCTATAATTTTACCTCCATTTTTGTACAATATTCTGGATTGAATATCTCATTTCCAAGTTTCTACTCGAAGTCCAATATTTGTACCTGATTTCTACCTTATGTGGTTTTTTGGTGATTCAGTTCTGACATTTCTGAATCTAGAAAGTATTATCTGGCTCAACATTCAGCCCTAACCAAAGTCACTGTAAGAAGGCCATAAATATTGGTAATTGAGCCCTTATTTGATGTTTGGTTTCTTTTGTAACTTTCTTAAATGTGGCTTTTATCTTCATCTACCTCATAAACAGTTTTTTTCAAATAAGGGCAAACCTTGCTAAAATGAACATTCACTATATTGAGCCATAACCTCTCATGTTTTAAAAGGTTTTATTAATCATGTTAATCATTGTTCATTTATAATATTTATTAGTATATACTATTTTGTTATTTAAGACAACAGACAGAATACAAAAATTTTGATTGGTCAATTTGTGGAAATTTTATAAAATTGTGAGAGTTATAATAATGAACATTTCATGGATGCAATTATGGATATGAAAAAGCAAAAATTGATATATGAAAAAGAACTGTACAGTACCGTATAACATACCCATATAATCCATCTGAAGATAAAATTAATTAAGTAAAGTGAACACATAATAGAGTATATCAAACATGTAAATTTTCTCTTTAGGAATCAGGCACAATTTTAAGACAGTGAAGCGCTTTACTGATTAACACTTAGACTTACCAGCCAGGCTGCCTGACGGGTGCACTTGTGTGTTAAGAGGGATGTTTTTGCATACAGCTATGTGAGGCCATAACCCAAAATGCCCCTTGTTCAAAGTCTGTCTTTATAAATAAATCATCTTGTAATTGGATTTCCTATGGAGACTTTCCTCCCTGGATAGGAAGGTCCTGAAAAATGACCAGGATAAGTATTTCTTATCTTCTTGATTTAGATTTTTCATGGAAGCTCATTAAATTTACATTCTGCTTCAGAATACTGTTGAGTTTGGCCAACAGGTATCAAATCAATGAGGGAGTCAGGGCACCAAAACAAAGAAGATTGCTTTCATATAGCTCTGTGGTCTGGACTCTAAGCTGTTGAATTAACCTATTAAATGCCAGTTTGAGAGGTTTTGTGTAAGAATGGCTTTTAGGCATTAAATCCATTTATTGACCTTCAAACTGTGATGATAAAACTTTGGAAAATTACTTAAAACCCATAATCTTTACTGGAAAACCTCTCAAACTGCAAGTCCTGTTGATATGAGGCAAGATTTTCCTGGTTTCTGACTTAAAATATCAACAAGTAACTTGTCTTTTGACAATTTTAGTAAAACTATTCCATGCATGTAGTTTAGCATTGCTATCTAGACAAAAGCAAAGATCAGGGTTTGGGAAAAAAAAAAGAATGGAGGAAGGAGGAATGGTGATGGAATAAGATGCGAGAGGGGACAAAGATTTCATCTTATATTTGAGGAACCTCCTTTGGGCATATGCATTTGTGGAAGGACAGTGATGCTCAGGAAGCCCCTGCACCCTCAGCCCCCTCTTTAATTAAGGTTAGCTTAGATTCTTTGGACAGACATGTGTTTAGGGCACCAAAATTCAGAGAAATAGTTTCATTCCAATTTTATGTTATATATCATCAAATTCATATCAAGATTTCTTATTGATTTGTGTATCATCTCTTTGATGAAGATTCTCACATCTGTATCATCCCAGAGCTCTCATCTGAATACCAGACTTCTGTATTCAATTAATTACCTGACCTCTTCCTCTATGTACCTAAAAGGTATCTTCAAATTATCTACTGATTGTTTTCACTTCAAAAATTCTCTGCATTCTGTAGGCCTCCCCAAACAATTCCATCCTTCCAATTGCCAGGGTTAAAAAAATTGATGTAAAAAAAAAATGGTGATAACAAAATTCACACCTAAAAATTAGAAAAAAAGTTATTGGTCTTCAATATATATGCAGACTCTGATACATTTTCACACTAATTTCCCTATTATTCTGGTCTAAGCTGCCATAATCTTTTGCCTCAATTATAGGAATAGGCTCATAATTCTTCCTGCTTCTACTCCTTTCTTGTTGAATCTATTTTCAATACAGCAGCTAGAGGTGCCTTATAAAACTTGAATACAATCAGATCTTTCATTTGACTAAAACCCTGTTCTATCTCCATTTTACTCAGAATAAAAGCCAAAATCCTTAAAATGATTTTACTTTCTTTTGAAACTTTGGCCTCTGTTACTCATGCCTTCATTCTCTTCATTCTCTTGTCTTTGGCCTCAGTGGGTTTTTTCCTTGACCACATGAGCAGACTCATACCTTAGGTGCTTTTCTCCATCTGTTTTCTTTACTTAAACCACTCTTTCAGTAATGAGCTTGGCTAATAGTTTCATTTCCCTAAGACACTTCTCTAGGTCTCCTCTCAATGATGCTCCTAACCCACAGAAACTCTGAGATAACATTAGAATTGTTTTAAGCTGCTAAATTTGTGGTAATTTGTTATACAATAGATATATAATATTGTAAGCATTAAGGCCTGTTCTTTTTTAATTTTTAAATTTTATTTTTAAAGAAGCTTTAGCTTATATAAATTTTTCATAAAAATATAGGGGATTCCCATATGACTCAGCCCTCCCCTTCCCATACTTTACCTAATCAATAACAACCTTCATTAGTGTGGTACATTTGCTAAAATTGATGATGTCATATTGCAGCATTGCTACTAACCGTGGACTATAGTTTACATCATAGTTTACACTCTATCCCATGCAATTTTGTAGGTTATGACCAAATATATAATGCCTTGTGTCTGTCATTGCAATGTCATGCACGGCAATTCTAATGTCCCAAAAATGCCCCCATAGTTCACTTATTCTTCCCTCTCCTTCCCCTCAGAATCTCTGGTGGCCACTGCCTTTATATCAATGATAAAATTTCTTCCATTGCCAGAATAACAATAAGTCTATAATAGAATAATAATAAGTCTATTTTAGTACATTGTTCATTCCCCAATCTTGAGGATTTGGGGATGGTGATGTCTGCTCTGTTTCTAACAGAGAGGAGGGCTAGGACCCATGGGCAGATGCATGGAATTATCTTGCTTGCAGTTGCAGACAGGAGCCTATGCAAGGCTGTCCTTCACTGGCAGTTAACAGATTCAAATCTGTCCTGTATATCTGGTGATCATACCATGAGCTGTAGTTGCTCCATTGTGGAGAAGGCAATTTCTTATGCTTTCCTCTTATATATCTATGTTGATAAGCTTCAAATACCAACATTATATATTTTTATACATATAATGACCAACGCAAACCTATATCCTTAATTTAAAAATTCTCAAAATGTTTGGGAAGAAATTTAATCTTTGTATGTTACTGAAAATATTAGAACTAGAGATACCCTCTCAGAAGTATAGTATTATTACATCAAGATGAGAGTGGAATAATTTATGTTCTGAGTATGTATTTATTTAGTGTAAGACCAGGCTTCTATGAAAAAGAGACCCAATGGCACAGTTGTTTAACATACAGAAGTTTACTCTTTTTGGAGTGACAGCTACATGTAAAAGGTCCAGGTTCACAGGGCAGTGCATCATCACTCCTTCATTCAGTGACTCAGGTTCCTTCCTGGCTGTCTCTTGGTCTTTCCCTAAGACCTTTATATTCAACATGGGATCCACATGCTAACATCATTGGCTTCAAATTGTAAGAAATGCAGAGTTCTGGGTCCCACCTGTATAGTAATGAGTCATCATTTGAATTTTAACACTAGGTGATTCATATGTACACCGCCATTTGTAAATTATTGCCATGGGTACTGTTATATACAGTTGGGGTCTAAATTCTTTGTTTCAGGAGACAAAAAAGGAAAAAAACTAGAGAAGTAAGAGTACATGTTCATCATTTTAGATTTCAGCCTGGAATTTACACAAGTTGCCTAGAGACAATCAATAAGAACTTAGTAACAGAGCTTCACCTAGCTGCAAAAAAGTTGAGTATTTTCAATAAATAATGTCTGTGTATATTTTGGGGCACATACCAGTGTCAGAGACTGCTTGATGTCTGCTAGCAGTGTGTTTTGAGAAGTTTTTCCATTTAGGATATGGGTTTGCACTGACATCAATACTTGAATACTGGCATTTGAAAGGAATGAAGCCAGATAACTTCTGCTACTACCAAAGAGGAGAGTGTATTTTAATGGATATCTAATAGTTTCTGACACAGGCACCTGGCATCAATAACATCCAGAGAAGAATTTTATTTCAAAATTCACTTCGATTTCACTAATATTTATTGCATATGCATTATGTGGCAAATACTATTCTAGGAATCTGTAAAAATAAAAAACTAAAATCCCTGTCTTCAGAGCTCATATTCTAGTAGATTATGTTTTTGAAAAATCCGGTTGTAAACCAAGGACTTTTGTGAGTTTGTAGGTTTCAAAACCTACAACTATGCACTTCTAACTATTTTTGTTTTCAGGTTTGTTTGATTTTTATAAGGATATGTTAAGTTTATATTTTAAATCCATTACAGCTTTTTTAAAAAACTTTTTTACTTTAACTTATTTTTGCCACATCTTCTTGCATTGGATCTTCTGGACCTCAGGTCCATAAGAAGAATCCTCTACATCTTCATCTTTTGCATGAACTTTCCCTTCTTCTTCATAGCTTTTCATTTTTTTCTCCACTGTGAATGTTTCTTTCACTTAAAGGGGAACTGTTTCCTCTCTTATATATTTCTTGTCAATAGACCTGAAGGTGACATTTTTTATGTATATTAAAGCAATTGCATCTGTTATTAAAGACCTCCCCAGAAAACAATTTCAGGCCAGATGACTCTAATATTCAATGATTCTAAACATTTAAAGAAGAAATATACCATTCTCACCCTACTTTTCTAGA
>JAQZBX010085196.1:0-13160 GCA_029593785.1 Cabassous unicinctus
CCCTCCACACCGGATACCCCCCACCAGGGGGGACCGACCCTCAGCGGCCGAGACACCCCCCAATTCACACCCTCAAATAATAATTAAAAAAATAGAATGTCTCCCATAAGATGGATGGGGGTGAAACAATTTTTAAAAATTCATGCAACCACAAAAGGGAAAGATATAATAAAGAAAAGAGAAATGTGGAAATATTTAACAATAAGTATAAAAAGTGATTTATAAATTGAACCATGCAGAATTATTTACTTTGAAATGCAGTGGAAGTACTATTATGTATCATTGATTGATTTGACTATGAAAATTTTATAAACTTTCCCAAAGTACATCATACAGGTTAAAAAGTACTTGATGGCAGGCAACAATGTTGGTTAAATAACCTGCAGTTTATGTTAGAAGAATGGAATTAAAAAGTAGAATAAAACACTCAGATACAAAAATACAAAACAAAGACAAGAACTAAATTATCTAATGAAGCAGGTTAAATGGTTAATGAATCCACATATATCCCACACCACCATTAAAGGCATAATGACTAGGCAAATTTTAAGTATATCCTTTTCAACCCTTCAAATTAAAATTACCGTTTTTCATGTGAATGCTAAATCTGAAAGCCTATGTCTCATGAACTGGTGTAGGAAGTTAATATCTGTCTCCTTTGGCCTGGATATTTCCCATCAATACAGAAATATGCTCAAATATACCTCATCTCTACAATAAAAAATGAAAAGTGCCCACTTCATTGCACAATCACCACTGTGATACCCCCTTTCCCTAATCCCATGAACCGCAAAGATTCTTGGACAGATGTCCTACTTTTCCTAGACTCATTTTATCCACCCCATTCCCTCTTCTAATCAGGCTTCCATTCCCATCACTTAATTGTCAGCAATGATGCCTGCATTCTGAGTAGATGGGCATTTCATTTTTAACATAATAAACACATTAATTAATGGGAGACAATCATGATGATCTCTTGGCCCTGGGTTAGCCTGGATTAGCTCTCAGATGACTTTAGATAATAGGTCTTACATTCAATTCTCCCTCATCTTTTCCTGCAGCATCTTCTGGGCTTTCTGGCTCACCTGGATTGCATCTCTGAGTGGAAGCTGGCTGAGTGAAATTCCAAACTCCTCCCTGGGTGCTGGATGATGGCAATGAAGCTTAGTCCCCTTACAAGGCAGCCAGAAGGGGTCAGGAATCAGTTCCCCAGCAGGAGTAATGACCTTAAAAGAAAAAAAAGTCCCATCCATCCCAAGGTCACACAAATTGAAGGACAGCCATTGAGGAGAATATTTAAAGCCTCCCTATACCATCTTATTAAGCAATTTCCTCTTGCTTTCTCCAAACACTGAGCCATCATTTCTCTGTGGGATGCTGGTCTGGACAGAAAGAAAATTTGTTCCTTTTTCACTGTTCTCAAGGAACCATGTTAAGAATCAGGAGAATTCTGTTTTTAGCATTCCTCCTCTATGACTCTCCTACTTTACATATAGCTAAGCTCCTAGGAACTTATCCCATCCTTTCATGTTAAAGTTTACTCCAAAGTTTGAGACTCAGAATCAGGCTTGACTAGGTCCCTTGAATATCAAAGTACTGACTCGGTATGAGGATAAAGTCCTGGTTGTTTTCTCCTGAAAATCTGAATTTCCTTCTTCAATAAAGTGGATATCAGGGTTAGTTTGATATAAAGTCATGGGACACTCCAATTTATGGCTTGAAAATGCTTTGCTGAAATAATTAGCAATATGCTTATCACACAAATTAAGAGCTGTCATTTATTTCCTCATTTATGAAATATGTGCAATCACATAAATTATAATTAGATTTTTTGTGCTCCATGGGTTATGCACCTCATAGGGATTGTCTTATTTAATTTTTAAGCAAGTACATTCTATATTTGCAGAAATACGGCTCAAAAAATGTAAGTTATCTGCCCAAACTTATAAATTGAGGAAAAGATGAAATTTTGATAGAAACTCTGTCAAGGTGTTTCCAGTTCTTACCTCTGGAAAAAGGCTTTCATATATGTGTTATTTGGAATCCTTAAGATTATTTGGCAATATAAAGGGTTATTTATGATTGTCTCTACTGGAATCTGTTGCAGAGATCAGGATGCTGCTAAGCATCCTACCATATACAGGACACCCACCACCACAAAGTATTATCTAGTCCAAAGTTTTAAAAGAGAAAACCTGTTCTAGACCAACACTTCTTTGACCACATGTGCAGGAGAATCACCTGGCTCTTGTTCAAATGCAGATTTTGTTTCTGAAGGTATCAGGTAACACAGAGGTTCTTTGTTACTTACAAATGTCCAGTGATATTGATATTGCAGGTCCTGGTCAGTGACTGACCTGTTGATGGGTGTTGCTCTCATGCAGCCTGGGTCTATATTTTGGGTCTTCTCCAGCAAGAATCCTCCTTCCCATCTCAAGTCAGATTCTAGGTTGTTAAATGTTGGACTCGAGATTTCAGATTCTACCTCTCCTAGGTTACACAGCCACTTGGTTTCTTCCTTCTTTACTGGAAATGAACTCTTAAGAACTTTGCTTCCTTATCTAAGGACTGATGGAATGCAATCTCCATATGGAGTTGATCTGAAACTTAAGGGAAGCAATAATTTTTAATCTGATTTTTTGTACTTTTTATTAGAGAAGTTGTTAGATTACAAATTAATCATGCATAGTGGGCAGAATTCCCATATATCACTCCTCCACCAAAACCTTGCATTGTTGTGGTGTATTTGTTACTGATTATGAAAGAACATCATCAATCTATTACCACTAACTATGGTGCATAGCATACACTTGATAAAATTTTCCATAAACCCCCTATTATTAACACCATGTATTAGTAGTGTGTATTTGCTATACTTCATGAGAGACCACTTTCACATTTGTACTGTTAATCACAGTCCATTGGGGTGGACTACTTTTAAAGACCTGGAATGAGCTGTCTAGCAGATGAAACAGAGTCTTGTGGATATTGGTTCACTGGACTCAAAGACCAATATTCATGTGGGCAGAAAAGGTGATTGTCCCAGAAAAAGGCAAAGCTATCCAAGAGCTGAGAGCTGAGAGATGGACAATGAAGCCTTAGAAATTGTAATGGGTAAGGAGATAAAGGTAACACACGAATAACATCAAATATAGAAAGATAGCATGGCTCCTTTCCTAGGATAGTTTGTGAGTCTAAAATACTTGAATTTGCTGGTGTGGATGAGCCCATTTGAATGGACATCCTTGTTAGTGTGTGATAAGCCCATGGGGGTGGGATGAGCACGTGGGTGAGCATGTGAGAGCCAATATATGAGCAAAATCAAAGTTTGTGTAACAAAGTAAAGGTGAAAAATGGATTTTGTAGAAGAAAAAATTCTTTTAAGAATATATGAATGCTTATATTTTCATTTCTAAATCATGAAAATCATTGAAGTAGTTTTATCAAAAGAATATCATAATTATATTCCTGACAAGATCCAGTGCTAATAAATTATTGAGTATATGATTTTGTGTTTTGTTTGATAAAACAACAAAGGTAACTAACCCATCTTGTTCATATACTGTTTTAAACTATTAAGATTTAACTAGCAGACTTCTGGGAAGGTGGTGTCAAGTAGATAGGCAGAACTCAACTTCTCTCACAAAAACAACAGTGAAAGAGCAAAAATCTACCCAAAGGAGCTGCTTTGGGGTTCTATAGGGCAAGAAAGTGCTGTGCATCATCCAGGAGGGAGTGAGACAGATAAAGAAGCCCAAGGAAATCCGTGAGTTATTTGCCCCTGTGGCTGGAAACCACGCAAATATCCCACCCTCAAGGCAAATAGCCTTGGTAAAACTGCTGGCTCACTGCAGCCAACTGAGTGGGAGGGAGCATTCCCTGGGAGGAAGAGTAGTCTGCAGGGGGTGGAGAGTGGGTTCATTTCAGTGAGTTTGGCCAGCACAACCCACTTTGGATCTCAAAGAAGACCCCAACAAACACAGAGACAGCTCCAGGGAGAGGGGAGGGAAGTCTGATCAGGCAGGCTGTCACACACAGCTGCCCAGGGTGAGATAGGTACTAAGTCATTATAGGGGTGGAGAGAGGCACCTAAACAGTCCAGCTTTGGCAAACGGTTAGAAGACCAACAAGCCAAATCGAATGGGGTCAGGAAGATGCAGATAAGCTTTCAAGAGGCCCATTAAATTGTGGAGCTGGTTTAATTGAGTGGAGGAATTCCTGCCTTGCATGATTGAGGTCCCTGGCTTGATTCCTGGTACTCCCTAAGAGAAAGGTATCCACTGGGTTATCAGGTACTCAGCTGGAATTTTATGACAGAGAATATATAGACAGATTTTTTTTTTGGTTTTAGGTAGTCTTGGATCTGTTGTTTTTAAATTTTTTATTTGTTCTTTTTCTTTTTCTTTATTTTACTAGGTAACAATGTGTACATCACCTGTGGAGAGTAGGCTGCAGGGAGATAGATTAATGTGTACAGGCTGCCTGAGAAGCTCCTTAGGGGCCTAAGAGGGAAGGTTGTTTTTCTTCACTGTTAACTTTTTTTTAGTTGTTGTTGTTTTGTTTCTTGTTTGGTGTCTTACCTCTTTCTTTGTTTCTTTTTTCCTTTTACTTATTTTTTCTACCTAATTTATTTGTTTTCTTTCCTTCATTTTTCTATCCTCTGTTGCTTTTCTTTTATTCCATCTCTTCTTGTTTGGCATTAATTTTTTATTTTATTTTCTCTCTCTTTTTACCTTTTCTTCTCATCTTTCTGACCTTATAATTCTTTCCACTTTTGCTCTGTTGGAGAAGATGCTGAAAGCCAGAGCATAAAGGGTTAAGCATTTTAAAAGCATGCATGCTGGCAGAGAAACATTAGTAAATGTCTCCAAGAACACTGCATACTGCAGATATCAGTGACAGGAGGTAGAGCAGAATGAACTCACCACACAGATGTTGCTGTCTGTGTTCCCAAGAAAGATTGCCTGGGAACTCAGAAACAGGTAGCGTTCTCATGCACCAAGCTGAGAAACTAGTGAAGGACTCCCTACTTTTGTTATAAGCTTTGTAGTATAAAAAGAACCTTCTTGGTGGACTGCCAGAGAAGGAAGTTTTCTTGCTGGAGAAACAATAAAACAGATTTTAAGCAAGGTTAGGCTATCCTGATAACAATATACACTGTTGTAAGCTGAATAAAATGGATCTCCTCAAAATTAAAAATTTCTGCATCTCAAAGGATGTTATTAAGAAAATAAAAAGGCAGCCTATTTAATGGGAAAATATATTTGGCAACCATATATCTCATAGGAGCCTAATATCTTGCATATACAAAGAAATCCTACACCTCGAAAATAAAAAGACAAACAACACATTTACAAAATGGGCAAGTGACTTGAAAAGACACTTCTCCAAGGAAGAAATATAAATGACTAAAAAACACATGAAAAACTGCTCGACATCGCTAGCTATTAGGGAAATGCAAATCAAAACCACAATGAGATACCATCTTACTCCCATCAGAATGGCAGCTATTAAAAAAAATAGCAGAATATAAGTGTTGGAGAGGATTTGGAGGAATAGGAATGATCATCCACTGCTGATGGGATTGTGGAATGGTATAACCACTGTGGAGGACACTTTCATGGTTCCTCAGAAAATTCACAATACATCTTCCATATGATCCAGCGATTGAACTGTTGAGTATATACCCAGGAAAATTGAAAGCAAAGACACGAACAGGTATATGCACACCAATGTTCATAGCGACATTGTTCACAATTGCCAAAAGCTGGAATCAGCCCTTGTGCCCATCAACAGAAGAATGGATAAACAAAATGTGATACGTACATACAATGGAATATTACTCAGCTGTAAGAAGGAATAAAGTGCTAACACACAGAATAACATGGATGAATCCTGAAGACGTTTTGTTGAGTGAAGCAAGCCAGGCATTGAATGATGAACAATACATAACCTCACTAATTTGAATTGAGGAAAGTGAGCAGTCTCTGAGAACCATTGTCTGAAAGATACGTTAACATGGGAGAAAAAGAGAAGAGTAGGTTGTGAGCCATGACCCATATGGACATATTCTATGGTAAAGTGGTAGAATATAGATGCATATTGAAGGATACGACAGGTGGGTAGTGATATTACTGGGTTTGGTGGTGCAGGGTTGACAGGTGTGTAGGTTAGGAAGGGCAGGTTAGAATACCCAGGGCATGTAACTATGAATCTTGTCATCCAATGAGTCAAGACAAGGGAGTGTCATGTGCCCCAGTGAGATGGGGAGGAAGGAACAGAAAAGATCAAACAGAGGGTATTTAGTGGTCATAAGAAATGTTTTTCATTACCTTACAGTAATGGACACAGGACATGGTAAATAACATCAAAAATTATTAAACTGTACCATCTAAACTGTGAACTATACTGAAAACCATTGACAATGTTTAGTAGCTGTGTTTCACTATCTGTATAACAGCTATAACAATGCTACCATCCACACTCAAAAAAAAATGCTTTAATATGTGGTGAGGAATGGGGAAGGAGGTTGGGTATATGAGAGTCTCTAATATTCTGTGTGTGACTTTGCTGTGCCCTAAAACTTCTTTGAAAATTAAATTAAAATTTGGGAGGCACTGGGGAATGAGAGGAGAAAGGTGCTACGGTACAGACTGGACAACAAATAATGCAGTGGTAAAAGGAAAAAAAAAATTTTTTTTATTTTTGTTTTTTTTTTTTCCCATTGTTTGAATGTCCCAATCCCTTAATTATATTTTATTTTTAGTTTTTTTTTCTAAGTTTCCATGTATTTTATCTCTTTCATTTAAGCTTATCATTATTATTTCATTTTCCTATTAACTTCATTTGTTTATTATATGGGCTTCATCTTTAAGGAAAGTTTAGATCAAAGAAGTGTTACAACGGGGGCTGCAGAGGATCACTACTGGGGGGTGCCTGAGATGGGGGATTCATGGGAGGAAGTTCATCTGAATATACATAAAAGATATATAAAATTGTTCAAATGATCAAGGGGTGGGGCATGGACACGGTGGGTAGACAATATCTCAGTAAATGAGGGATTACTGAAATCCCAACCAGGAGAGCTCTGCCACATTCTCCAAAGGAGCAGCAACAGTTCCCCAAGTGCAGAGGCAGTGTCTGGCAAAAGAGGATGATCCACTGATATGTTCTTGTTATTAATGACTAGCTTTAAGAATCCTTGCTCTAGTAATTGAAACTTAGCCTACTGTTATGGGGTACCTAAGGGTTGCTACCTGAGAGCCTCCTTGTTGTTCAAATGTGGCCTCTCTCTAAGCCAAACTCAGTATATGAATGCATTACCTTCCCTCCAGTGTGGGACATGACTCCCGGGGATGAACCTCCCTGGCAATGAGGGATTAATACCAAGTGCCAACTAGCAATACAGCTGGAAAAAGACCTAGAATAAAAGGGGGGAAAGGTAAAGAAAAATGAGTTCATGTGGCTAAGAGACTTCAAAGAGAGTCGGGAGTTCATCCCAGAGGTAACGCTTATGCACACCTCTGTAGGATCTCTTAGAAAACCAAAATGGATATCACCCCACACAAAGGGGCTCCTGAGGGCTCTGGAGACACCCAGGTCCTATATAAGGGGGGATAGCTCCAGAGATTGATGCTTAATCACTGGGCTCTACTTTGGAATCTGTGCTCCTGAGAGTGACAGAGATGGACTCAAATAAGTCCTCCCTGCACATGGTCCATTAGTCCCTTCTATTCAAACCTATATGTGATGCTGGAGTTCATAGGTGTACTTCAAGAGACTGGAGCCTCTGGCCTGCCCATGTGCCAGCTGTGCCTGGAATCTTGGTGGAGCTGCAACTCCTACTCTACAGCTCAATGGACTCACCCAAGTCATCTGGTGAGGAGACGATGATAGACAACAGTTATCACAAAGAATGGAGAGAGCCTGCAGCTGCAGGCAGGATAATCCCATCCACTGTATCCATGGGATATAAGCCCATTCTCACTTGGAGATGGACTGGACGTCACGATCCCAGACTCCTCACGACTCTGGGAAGAGCTATGGACTAGAGTGGACTTAATGCTATTCTGTTGTAGACATATTGTGATTCAAGCAATGGAAGATATTATAACAGTGAGGTGGAGCCAGTGGCCACTAGATGCTTTGGGGCAGGAAAAAGAAAAACAGTTGCAATACAGGTGCTGTTTCAGGACTTGAGAATTATCCTGAGTGACATTCCAATGACAGATATAGGGCATTTTACATCAGCATATACCATGCAGAACTATGTGCGAGAGAGTGTGGTCTACAATGTGAACTATGGTCAATCCTTAGTGGCAAAGCTCCAGGATGTGTATATTCATTGCATGTGGTGTGCCACACTAATGAAAGATGTTTATGTGGGATGTTTTGGGAGGTGTGGGAGGACGGGAACAGGAATCCCTGTTATTTTTGTGTAACATTTATGTAATCTAAGCATCTTTAAAAACATATATATATTTTTTTTAATAAAAAATAAAAATAACTTGAGAATCCCTTGGCTAGACTAACAAAGAAAAAGAAAGAAGTTGCAAATACATAAAGTAAGAAAAGAAGGGGATATCACCACTGACCCCACATATATAAAGAGTACCATAAAAGGATACCAACAAGATGGATAACTTTGATGAAATGGACAAATTTCTAGAAAAACACCAGCAGCCCTCATTGAGCAAAAAAGAAATTGATGAACTCTACAGACTAGTCATAAGTAATGAGATTGAATCAGTCATCAAAACCTTCCCAAATAATAAGAGCCCATGACCAGATGTCTTCACAGGTGAATTCTACCAGTCATTCCAGAAAGAAGTAACACCAAACCTGCTTAACCTCTTCCAAAACTTAGAAGCCAACACCACCATAATACCAAAAGCCACACAAAGATGCCACAATAAAGGAATGCCATAGACCTATCTATTAGGTTCTCTCTAATGAACCTAGATGGTAAAATCTTCAACAAAATACATACAAATCATATTCAACAACACAACCAATGATTTATACATCATGACCAAATAGGTTTTATCCCTATTATGCAAGGATGTTTCAACCTAAGAAAATCAGTGTAATACACCACAATAACAGATCGAAAAAAAAAAAAATCATATGTTCATTTCTTTTGATGCAGAAAAAGCATTTGACAAAATACAGCACACTTCCCTGATAAAAATATATAGGAATAGAAGGAAACTTCCTCAACATGATGAAGGGTATATATGAAAAACCCAAAGCTAACTTCATAGGAGGGGGAGAGTGTGGCGCATGTGGGAATCCCTTATATTTTCTGTATAACATATATTTAATCTAAATGTTCTTTAAAATAAAAAAATTATAAAATAATCAGTATCATTTGTGTACAACAATAATGAACAATCTAAGGAGGAAATCAAGAAAAAAATCCCTTTACCATAACAAAGAATAGATTCAAATCCTAGGAAAAAACTTAAGTAAACATGTAAAGTAATTGTATGCAGAAAATTACAAACACTGTGGAAGGAAATCAAAGAAGACCTAAATAAATGAAGAATATTCTTGTTCAGGCTTTGGAAGACTAAATATCAATAAGATGTCTGTCCTACACAAATCACATTTACAGATTTAATAAAATCGAAATGAAAATTGCAACACCATTTCTTACTGAATTGCAAAGGTAATTATGAAATTCATTTGGAAGGGCGAGGTGCCACAAATAGCCAAAGAAATATTGAAAAAGAAAAATAAAATTGGAGGAGTGACACTACCTGACTTTTAAATATAAACAAAGCTACAATCTTCAAAAATGCATGGTATTGGCACAAAGAAATACTGAGCAATGGAACAGAACTGAGAGTTCAGGTATAGATACTTGGACATATATTCAACTGATATTCCTCAAGGCCATTAGGCCCATTCAACTGGGAAATGATGCTTGCAAAACTGGCTTTCCATATCTAAAGAATGAGAGATGATCATGATCTCATTCTCTATACAAAATTTAACTGAAGATGGATCAAAGATCTAAATATAAGAGCAAGACCATAAAGCTCCTTGAAGATAGTACATTGAAATATTGATGAGATCTTGTAGTAGGAAATGATTTCATAAACTTTGCACCCAAAGCATGAGCAACAAAAGAAAAAATAGATAAATGGGACCTCCTCAAAATTATAAACTTTTGCACCTCAAAGTAGTTTGTCAAGAAAGTGAAAAGGCAGCCTACACCATGGAAGAAAATATTTGGTAAAAATCTAAGAGAGAGGGGCAAAATAAACAGCATATATAAAGAAAACCTACATCTTGAAAATGAAAGGCCAAAGAACACATTTAAAAAATGGGCAATTGATTTGAATAGACACTTCTCTAAAGAAGACATACAAGTGGCTAAAAGGCACATGAAAAGATGCTCAACATCACTAGCTATTAGTGAAATGCAAATTAAAACTGCAATGAGATACCATCTTACACTCATTAGACTGACAGCTTTAAAAACAAACAAACAGAGGACTACAAGTACTGGAGAAGATATGGAGGAAAGGGAACACTTATCAACCACTGGTGGTAATGCAAAATTTTGCCACTATTGTGGAAGACAGTTTGGCGGTTCTTCAAGAAGCTAATCATAGAATGGCCATATTTTCCAGCAATCCCTCTGCTGGGTATATGCCCAGAAGAATTGAAAGCAGGGACTTGAGCAGATATATTCACACCAATGTTCATAGCAGCATTATTCACTATTCCAAAGCTTGGAAGCAAACCAAATGTCCATCAACAGATGTATGGATAAACAAACTGCGGCACATACATACAATGGAATGTTACTCATCTGTAAGAAGAAATGCAGTGTAAACAAACAGGATAACATGGATGAATACTGAAGACCTTATATTGAGTAAAGTATGCCAGACACTGAAGGGAAAATATTACATGACCTCACTAATATGATTTAAGCAAATTGAGCAGACTCATAGATCTAGAGTCTCGAAGACAGGTTTACAGGAGACAGAAAGTGGGTAGAGGGTTGTGAGCTGATGCTCATATGGGCAAAATCTACAGAAAGTTGGAAGTTTGTAGTTGTGCAGTAAATAACCATGATAGTGGTGCAGTTATTTGATTAGATTCCATGGTGATGGTCTGTAAGGGGTAGTATGGATGGGGTTTTGGTAAGACTATCCATGAATCTTGGGGGAGAGTTGCAGGAAGGGTCAGATAAACTCTGGGGATTTGCAGGTCTGTGGTTAAAACTACAATGTTGAGAATGTTCTTTTGGCAAATGTGTTAGGGGAGGGTTACGGGCATAGGATGTTGAATGTGAGTGTAGGGTATGTAGGACAGGACACACCTGGTGAGGCTTCTATGGCATATGTAAGTGTTCCTCTTGACATAATGTGTTATATCAGTTGGTGGAAACCCACACAATAAATGAGAAAATATCAGAATCCCATCGGGGGGGTCCTATGTTCACAATTAGGGCAACAAGAATCCCTCAAGAACATATACAGTACCAAATAAAAGAAAACAGACCAATATGTCAGACCCACAATATTATTGCAAGTATCTATGAATCTTATTCCTCAAAAATTGTAACATAGTGGTTACCAGTGGATTCGATGAGAGGGGGAGGGAAGAATAGAATAGGTAGTACATAAGACAATTTTATGGCATTAGAATTGTTCAGCATGATCTTGCAATGGCAGATGCAAGCCACTTCAAATTTTGTCAATACTTATAAAAGTGTATGAATCAAAATGTAAACCATAATGTAAACCATTGACCACAGTTAGTAACAATGCTTAAACATGTACCTCAATGGTAGCAAATATACCATCAGCATGTAAAATGTTAATAAAAGGAGAGAGGGGAATAGGGAGAGGGCATTGGGTTTATGAAAAAACCCTATATTCTCTATGTTACTTTTCTGTACCCTAAAACTTTTTGAAGAGAAAATGAAAAAAAAAATTAGACACTTGGGGAAGATATGGAAGAAAATGTCATTGTACATACAACACAACAGTTACCACAGTGACCTATGACACAATGTCTTTTTTTAAAAGATTTTATTATTTCAATTTTTTTAAATTTTTTTGGTATTTCATTGGTTAACTTTAATATTAGTATTTTTCTTATTAATTTTATTTGGTTTTGTTGACTTAATTTTTGGAGAGATTTTGGATCCCTGAAGGGTCACACCAGTAGCAGGGGAGGATCACTGATGCAGAGTTTCAGTGATGGGAGATGCATGTGAAGAGGTTCACCTGAAGCATGACTCTAAGGCAAATGAATATGTTCAAGTGTTCGTGGGGCATTGTCTCAGTGGGTGGATATCCACACAATAACCAAAAGAATATCGAATTCCCATCATGAGGAGTTCTTCTTCTTTCTCTAATAGGACAGCAAGTATTCCCCAAGTGCAATGGCAGTGCCTAATGAAAGAACATTAAACCATTACACCAGGTCCTTGATATTGATGATTGCATTTTTGAACCTTTTCTTGTGATGTTGAAATTTAGCCTAGTATGATATAATGCCTGAGTTGCCTCCTGAAATTCTCCTTGTTGCTCAAATATGGCCTCTCTCTAAGGCAAACTCAGCATATAAATGCAATACTTACCCCCCAGTTGTGGTACATAACTCCCTCGGATAAGCCTTCCTGACATCAAGGGATTATAACCAAGGGCCAACTAGCAATATATCTGGAGAAATGACCTTTACCAAAAGGAGTAACTGGTAAATAGAAATGAGTTTTTTGTTGGTATGCATTTAAAATGGCAACCACCTCAAAATGGCAGATCCAATGACTCAGCATTGCGGCCTCCTCCCCCCTGCCCCTGCATTCCCCCAATATTACCTTATTTGGACATAAGCGGCCTGCGAGCCTTGTGGGCACCACCGACCTCCCCTGCCAGGAAGCCCTTTAACCAGCAACAGCTGACTGTAACCAATCATCACACAGACACTGCCTCCAACCAATCAGTGGGCTGCACGGTAGCCCTAAACCCTATAAATTGTACTGCACTTCCCTAATAAAGTAGACCTGCGCCACCAGCCTCATCTCCGCAGCTTCTTTACTGCGTCGCCCTCCACACCGGATTCCCCCACACGCCGGCCGGGCCACCAGCTCGGGGTCTCCTCTCCCACCCGGAGAGAGAGGCAAACCACAGCCT
>JAQZBX010085197.1:0-13158 GCA_029593785.1 Cabassous unicinctus
TATATATATGCATGTAAGTGAAATTCTGGACGAATGGGAACTTAGGATAAGAAAATAAGAGGAGGACAGGTGTGGTGTTAACATGTAAAAAAATTGTGAGGTTCTTTATAGCTGAGTGTTTTTTACTGTTTAAGGAGCATGCGTATTCAAGATGCTTTATAAATATCCAGACAAATGCTCGACCAAGCAAAGTGATGGCATGAATGAATCATCTCCAATTCCTTTTGAAAGCTGATGTAGTATGCGTAATAAATGAGTGAATTCATGACAATAATGAAAAGTCACATTTATAATCCATGACATGGACATGAATATTAGATAATGACTGTATTTGTAAAATGGGCATAATTTTCACTCAGTTGGACATAAATCTACAAAGTTCAATGAGATCTTTAACCCAAAAGGAGAATTGCTATTCAAATATTATTACAATTTCCTATTCCTTTGCTCTTTCTGTCCACAAGAATATTAATCAATATCTGTGTACCCCTATAGCCAAAATAATCACTCTGCATTTTCTTACCAAATACACATCTAAAATGAGCTAGTTTACCACATTTATATTACACAATTTCAGTTCTAAAAAGTTAAGCAGACTCTTAGACAATGCTTGTATACAAGGAGAAGGTGGTGACTTCCTGAGTGGATCATTAACAATGGTCAAAAGTAACAATCAAAATCAACAACCTTTCAATGCTTCTAGGTCAGTCCAATAGGTAGCAACTAGTCACAAATGGCTAATTAAATTTATATGTGAACTAATTAAAATTAAAATTAAATAAAATGTAAAGATCCGCTCTTTAGTTGCACTAGCCATGCTTCAAGTGCTCAGTAGCCACACATGGCTAGTGGCTACCATATTGGATAGTGCAGATTGAGAACATTTCCATCATCACAGAACACTCTTTTGGATGTGATTTAAAATGACAAGCTTTGCTACTCTCTTGTTAACCAGCTTACTTTCAACCTTATTTATTTCAGATTGTATGTTGTTTGCTACATATTTACTGTAACTCCCGAAACTTGCTAAAATAGAGAATTTCAGTTCATAAGGAATAGGTAACAAAGTGATACAAAAACTAAACATGTTGTATTTTCCCAAAACTTGTTATGATTAAAACAGTTGATCAAAGGTATTTCCTCCATTCTTTCTTTCATTTCCTGTGAATCAACAAATTCTTCTTTGGAAAAAGAAGGGACATTTCACCATCTATTTCTGTTTGGAATTTACATTTTCCATGACACTTCAATCATACTCTACTAGTATAAGATACTGCTGCTGCTATTGCAACAAAAAGAAAGTATAATAAAAGGCATGATTTACCAGGACTTTCAAGGATTGAGGTTTAAATCTTTTGGTTTTTGAGTGTAATGAAAGAATATATTTTTATTTCAACGCTTGAGCATGAAAATCCTTTGTAAATCTAAAAATGCATTTTCTTCTTTATAATTATAATATGAATGTAACTAAACCTTTTAGATTATTGTGAAATTTCATGGGCATCATGTTAATCAAGAATGTTCAATGTGATTGTAGTTGAAAGAGGAAGTTAAGGGTAGTATATGTCACCAGAAGGGAAGCTAGAGAATGAAACATGAAACTGTACAACATAGTGAATCCTGTTATGGACAATGACAGAAGTGAATAGTACAATTATAAGAATGTTCTTTCAGGAACTAGAACAAATGTATGTCAGTATTACAAGGTGTTAATAATAGGAGGGTATATGGGAAAAATACACCTAATGCAAACCATGGACCATAGTTTAGCAGTAATATTTGAATATTCTTTCGTCAATTGTAAAAAAACAGTACCACACCAAATACTGTGACAATAATAAGATGAAAGGGGTATTGAGTTTTTCCTTTTGAAGCACTGAAAATGTTCTAAAATTGATTGTAGTGATGAATGCACAACTCTGTGATTTTACTAAGAGCCATTCATTTTGGATGGGTTGTATGCTGTGTGAATATATCTCAATAAAATTCCTTTAAAAAAGAATTCTCATGCTATAGAAAGGTTAAAATAAATGATAGATGTGTTTAGACTTACTGTGTTTATATCCCAGGACATATCTTGGAGAGATATGTAAGTATTGTTTCTGGATTTTTCTTTTATTTCAGACTTTTTCTTCCCTTTGGAGGGGACTTATATATGCTATTAATCTCTCTCAAGGTGATGCTCAACAAAATAGCTTAGGTTATTCAGGTTTACTATAATGTATAATAATAACCAAAGTTAATATTTGCATAGAAAAGTAATTTTCAATTTCTAATGTGCATATAAATCACCTAAGGATCTTATTTAAAATGAAGATTCTGATTCAGTAGGTCTAGGATTGGGCTTCATTTTCTGCAGTTCTCACAAGCTTCCAGGTGATGCTGGTTCTTCTGGTTGACAGATCACACTTTGACTAGCCAAGGTCTAATACCCTAGAGTTCACAAAGGGCTTTAACTTACATGATTGCATAGAATCCTCATGATATCCCCATCATATGAATGAGAAAGAAGAAACAAATTTCTGAGGGTGTAAGGGTCTTGTTCAAGTTGCCACTCCAACCCATATAATTTGAAATAAATCTGACTTTCTTTCTAATTTGAAAGAGGACTTTCCCTTATATCCCACTCTGAGGTGACACACCGAGTCCTCTGGAGCAAATCAGAACAAATTTTATAGTCCATCAGCTTGTTCAGACTAAATATAATTTAGTCAATCAATATGCTAAGCACATTAATTAATTTTATAGAATTCAGTAGAAAGATCAATTTATCTTACTTACATATTATAACACATTGTAATTTGGACTTTAATTAGATACTAAAATGCTATACAAAGAGAAATGTCCTCTTAGATATGCTGTGTGCAAGAGTATACTGGGTTTATATAAAGCAGAAGTTAATATATCTCTGCATGGAGAAGAGGAGTGGTAAACAGACTATTTCTAATTCAGAAGCTATTCCTCATGGTAGAGTGAAAAATAGCATTAGAATTTCATTCCTTCCCCCTTCTGTCTTCCTCTCCTTCTCTCCTCACCTCCCCACTCCATTCTTCCCTGCCACTGCATACATATCTATAAAACACTTCAGGATCAGATTTCATTTTTATGATTCAACTAACTGAAAAGTTAAAATCCCTATGAGAACCTGAGAGCAGCAGAAAACCTGATTATTTAGAGTGCCGTTGGCTAGCTTGTGGCATCCATATTTAAGAATACATCCTGCGACACTCACCCAGAAGGAGCATATGGCAGACCTCTGTATGCAGCCATTATTATTCAGTCACTGTTCATCATGTTTGAATTAACAGTGACAGCACATATCATGCTTATTAGATGACGTTTCTATTGGATTCCTATTACCTATTAAAATCTCTCAGCTCTTGCCAAAGAGATCCACAGAACAGTCGTATTTAGAGACTTGAGGACCACCCAAACCTTACCTTTTCCATCCTTTACAAAATATGGTCCTGAAGAATTTATCTAAGAAGGTAATGCCACCAAATTTCTTGATTCTACACAGCTGCCATTTTGTTACTAACTCTAGTATTCGGCTGGAAATGAAGGCTCTCACAGACGTGCTTGAAGACCACGGACTCTGGTTCCCATACTGATAAGATTTACGAAGGTATTAACTGTGTGGTAACCATTTGGAAATTATCTGAGCTAAGGCTTCATTAGTTCAAACAAGACATACAAGGGACTTTCTAATGAAGTGTTCTGAGATCTAAAGCCTTGTTATCACCTATTAATCTCCCATCTCAAGTGACACCATGTGGTTGGAATGAAGCCAGCACCGGGATTGTCAACAGAAGGCTTCACTGTCTCCTTCATTGGACCTTTAAGGGTTTCGGCAGCATTCTTCTAAAGTCCTGAGCCACCCACTGCTGTAACAACAGCTGCAGCCACTGCTGGAGCTGTCATTCCAACAACTCACAGCCCTCTCCCCGTCTCCCACACTGATCTGAAAAGAGAAGAGCCATGTTTGCGGATCTAATACTTGTGTTCCTCATGTCACAATAGGAGAATCAAGAACTCTACGCTTTGAGGCTTTCCAAGGCTCTATCTATTTGAAACTATCATAACAAAACATGATTAAGGTATTCATCCTTTGTGGGTTCTTTTGATTCTGGAGATGCTTGTGGGAATGGCCATGTCTTTAAGAGGAGAGGCAAAGTAAAACAAGCATTCACAGTGGGTTTGGGGCACCACATGCAGATATGCCCCTGACTTCACAGTGGCAAATGAGCTGATTCCATTTAGGTTTCATTAGCTCTAAGTGAATCCTGTTTACAAGGCTGTTTATTCTTTATTGAAAACAGAAGTGCAAAAGTTTCCCTCAGCAGAAAAACTGAGGCAAAGGCTTAAGAGTCGCTTAAAGACAAAGATTCATTTATGGAATGTATTTTGTTTTAATTAAAGAAGTATATAACCAGTGCAATGCTCAAGTTCACTTGTAAATAAACGAGTCATCCTTATAACATCAATAGTGATAATGATCACACCCTGCATTTTTTTTTAAGTTTTTTAATACGTTTCAAACAGTTTCCATTGGGATTGAATCACTTCTAATTCAATAAACATCCATAAAATTTACGTGCTGACTTAAAGATGAGGTTCCTGTAATCTTACACAAATATGGGACAGACCCTGCCCAAGGCTTGAAAATTTATTCTCGTCAAAGAGTGAAATGTGGAAGCTCTAAAAGCCTTACCATGGAAGGCAAATCGTGGAGTTAACTAGTCAGAGAAGGAGATACTTACAGAGGAGACAGAGAAACAAGGAGGCAGAAGACTTGCAGTTAGATGACGAGGGGGAAAAGGCAGGGAAGGGTGGAAAGAGAAGGGAAAGGAAGGCAAGGAAAGGGGAGAAGAAACAAATTGTCAAGACTCAGACAAGAACGTGGAAGGACTATCATTCCAAAAGAACAGGCGTGGGCTAAGTACAATGAGTTTCTGAGGAGGATTTGGGAGTTTGAGGTAGGCTGTTGCACCCAAAAGAAATACATCCTGCCATAAAATTGAAATGCCTGAAGAGCTCAACCAAAGGAAATGCAAGGAAAAGAAAATGAAAAGCAGCAAATAAAACCTTGGCTCAGAAGCCACTCACTGTGTAACACAGCCTTTTTGTCTGAGGCTGAGGAATATGGGAAGGCAGGGAGAAGGGGGCAAAGAAGGACGCTTCTATCTGTAAAACATGCTTGCATGGGTCCTTACATATCCCATTTGCCTTTTATTTCTTAAGAACCTCTGAAGCTTTCTTCTTCTTTACTCTCTGTGGTTGTGATCTGAAGGGAAAGAAAATGCCTTCCTCCTAGAGTTAACCTGTGTTTATGCTGCAAGGAATGAATTCATTTGTTGAAGATTTAAATTTGACCAATAAATTACTTTATCACCTTCCAATCGTCCCTCTGTCTTTCACGACTGCCTACAGCTACTGCTATTTCTAGAAGAATTTCTCTTGTCATTTCTTGTGAATTTCTGGTGCCCTCCCTCACGTGAGGTACAAGTCTGTTTGAAGTTTTGAAGGAAATATTTTGTTTTGCCCTCTAGGTTTCTTCTGCTTGCTTGAAGTCAATCATTTCAACTTTTTTTTTATTTAAATGAGGCATCTCTTGAAGTGTGTTGACATGGAAGTTCATTGGTCGGCTGGATGAGCTGTTGTTACAAAATTTTTCAATTTACATAATGAGTATTCAACTAATATGAATACTCAATTGGTAAAATAATTTTAGAAGCAAGTTCCTTCTTTCTAAGTGGGGCTTGTAATCTCATGACATAAATGTACTGGTTTATTTAGCATATAGCAGAGAGTTATTAAGTATTTATTATGTGCTGGGTACAGTATTAGGCAAAGAATCATCCATGAAACACACTATAAAATTGAGATTTCCGTATAACTAAACCTGTCAAAAGAAAGAGAAGACTTTCCTTAATACACACTCTGGGTGAAGCCAAAGGACTTAAGAGTTCTCATTCCCTGCCCTTGAAAGCTTAGGATAAGTTTGCTAATGTAGTGGAAGAATTCGGCATTCTGTCCATTAAAATACAGAATTGTTTGTTGTGCTTAAGGAATAATAAGATTAACTAAGCTATCATTATGTAATTGATAATTGAATGAAATTCTATTATGAAGGATTATCATCATAATACCTAAGCATTAACTTGCCAGTATCACTGGCTAAGAACGTTGTAAGTACTTTCTACTTTGACTCCTTACAACTACCCTATTAGGGAGGTACTATTACTGATCCCACTTTACAGTTGATAAAACTGAGGCACAGAGAGGCAAATAACTTATGTAAAAGGTCACAGAAGTAATAAAATGTGGAACCAGATTCCCAAACCATATATGTCTGTTCACAGAGAAACTGACAACAGAAAAAGAGAATGCTCAGGGTCAACCAGCAAAATGGCGGCAGAGTAAGGAGCTCCTAGAATCAGCTCCTGCTACAGGGCAGTTAGTAATCACCCAGAGCTACCTAAGCCACCTATTTGGGGGCTCCAGGAGACCAGAAGAGCATCCTGCAACATCCTTGAAAGAAAGGTAGGAGGAGATTGCCCATCTGCAGAGAAGATTTGTGAGTAGAGCCCTCCATGCCATGGAGGCCAGTGCCCATCCTCCACTGGCAGCACAAGGCACCTCGGGAGCTTTTCCGCAGCTGGAATTGGAAGCTCCATTTCCCAAAAAAACAGGGGAGGAAGAGATGGTTGAGCACCAACTTCAGCTACTGATTAGTAAATTCGGCAGGCTAAAGTATAAGCCGAAGAACAGCTAAAGTTTGAGACTGTCCAAGTCAGAACGAGGCCAGTAGCCACCATTTTAACTCCACCCCTGGCATAAGGGGAAGCAGGACTGACTGAAAATCTCAGTGCTGGTAGCGACTGGCTTCTTTCCATCCAGATCAGATTGCAGCTCTAGCATAAGCCCCAGCCCCACCTCGGACAGGGAGGACGCTAGGGGTACCTGTACCAGCCTCTCCGGGAAATTACAGGCCACGCCGTGGAGGCCAGTGATCATCCTACTTTGGCAGTGCAAGCTGCCTCAGGAGCTCTTCTGTGACTGGAATTCAAAGCTCCATTTCCCAAAAACAGGGGAGGATGAGACAGTTGGCCACTGATTTCAGCTACTGATTAGTAAATTCAGCTGGCTAAAGTATAACCCTAAGAACAGCTAAAGTTTCAACCTGTCCAGGTCAGAAAAAGGCTGGTAGCCACCATTTTGACTCCACCCCCAGCATGAGGGGAAGCCAGGCTGACTGAAAATCACAGTGACAGTAGAGACTGGTTTCTTTCACCCAGATTAGCCTGCAGCCCTAGCCTTGGCTTCAGCCCCACCTCTGACAGGGAGGAAGCTGGTGAGCCCTGCACTAGTCTCTCCAGGTAACGGCAGGTACATTCTGCTGGCACAGAATGAATAGTCAGAAGTCTACTGGGGCAACTGCAGTCATTTTGGGCCCGTAAGGCATAGACTGCTACCCACACTTGCAAATATATCTCTACCCAAGTCAGGGGAGAAAGGGACGTGAAGCTTCATCAGTCTCTCTGGGCCACTACAGTCTAGGCCTGCAGGAGTTAGATTATTCCACACAGCTGTGGCTCTGTCCCTACCCCTGGCAAAGCAAAAAGTTGGGAGAAGCATCCTTGGTCCCTGGGGCAATGAGGGCAGCTTGAGCCACCACAGCTTACAGCACCAACTACATCCTTGGCTCCTACTTCACAACCAGCAAGGGAGAAATGGCAAGAAAGCCCTAAATTTGAGAAACTACACCCAGAATAAATACTCTAGTAGGCCAGATGCCAAGACACCAACAAAAAATTACAATCCACAGCAAAAAACAAGAAGATATGGCTCAGTTAAAGGAACAAGATAAGCTTCCAGATGACATAAAGGAGTTGAGACAAATAATCATAGATGTTCAAACAAATCTTCTTAATAAATTCAATGAGATGGCTAAAGAGATTAAAGATATCAAGAAGATATTGGATGAGCAAAGAAGAATTTGAAAGCATACATAGAAAAACAGCAGATCTTATGGGAATGAAAGGTGTAGTAAGTGAAATTAAAAATACACTAGAATCATATAATAGCAGATTTGAGGAAGCAGAAGAAAGGATTGGTTAGCTTGAAGAAATGGCCTCTGAAAGTGAACATACAAAAGCACAGATGAAGAAAAGAATGGAAAGGACTCAGGGAACTAAACAACAGCAAGAGACATGCAAACATATGTGTCATAATTATCCCAGAAGGAGAAAAGAAGGGAAAAGGGGCAGAAGGAATATCTGAGAAAATAATGGCAGAAAATTTCCCAACCCTATTGAAGGACATAGATCCCCATGTCCAAGAAGCACAATATACTTCCATCCAAATAAATCCAAATACACCAAGTCCGAGACACATACTAATCAGAATGTCAAATGCCAAAGACAGAGAGAATTCTGAGAGCAGCAAGAGAAAAGCAATGTATAACATATAAGGGATACCCAATAAGATTAAGTGCCTATTTCTCACCAGAAACCATGGAGGCAAGAAGACAGTGGATGATATATTTAAGATAATGCAAGAGAAAAACTTCCAGCCAAGAATTTTATATCCAAAAAGACTGTCTTTCAAAAATGAGGGCAAGTTTAGACTATTCACAGATAAACAGAAACTGAGAGAGTTTGCAACCAAGAGATTGGCTTTGCAGGAAATACTAAAGGGTGTGCTACAGCCTGAAAAGAAAAGACAGGAGAGAGAGGCTTGGAAGAGAGTCTAGAAATGAAGATTATATCAATAAAAGTAACTAAAAGTGTCAAAAGAATGGTAAAAATAAAATATGACAAATAAAACCCAAATATTCCGGAATAAACTTAACCAATGATGCAAAGAACTTTTATTCAGAAAACTACAATTCATTGTTAAAAGAAATTTTAAAAGACCTAAACAACTGGAAGACCATTCCATGGTTATGGACTGGAAGACAAAATATCATTAAGATGTCAAATCTATTCAAATTGATATACAGATTCAATGCAATCCTGATAAAAATTCCACCAGCATTTTATAAACAAATGGAAAACACCATTATCAAATTTATTTGGAAGGGCAAGGGGTCCTGAATAGCCAGAAACATCTTAAAATTGGAAAGCAAATTTGGAAGACTTCATTTCCAGACTATGAATCATATTACCTAGCTACAGTGGTAAAAGCAGCATGGTACTGGCATAAAGACAGACACATAGAACAATGGAACCTAACTGATGGTTCAGAAACAGACCCTCACATCTATGGTCAAGAAATTTTTGATGAGCCTGTCAAACCCACACAGCTCAGGCAGAACAGTCCATTCAACAAATGGTGCTCAGAGAACTGGATATCCATAGCCAAAAGAAGGAAAGAGAACCCCTACCTCACACCTTATAAAAACTTAACTCAAAACGGATCAAAACCCTAAATATAAAAGCAAGAATCATAAAGTTTCTAGAAGAAAATGTAGGAAAATATCTTCAAGACCCAGTGATAGGTGGTAGATTCTTAAAGGAGATAAGAGGAGGAATGAGATGGGCTACTGCTGTTTAATGTATGTAGAAGTTTTAATTAGCTTTAGTGTAAAAGTCTGGAAATGTATAGAGTTGATGGTAACGCATTATAGTGAGTAACAGCTGATTTATAAATGGAAATGTGGCTGAAAATGGTAGTCTAGGGATGTAAATCCCAATTGACAGAAAGCTAGATAATTATCGAGGGACTGAATGGCACAGTAAACCCAGAGGTGGATGAGAATTGTGGTTGATGGTACAGATGCAAGAATGTCCTTTGTGAGCTAGAGCAGATATACATCATTATTTCAGGGCGGTGGAAATGTGGAGAAGCATGGGAAAAATACAACTGGAGTGACCTATAGACTGTGGTTTACAGTAATAATGTAATATTCATACATCTATACCAAAGATTTACTGTGTTGTTAATGGGGGAATATGGAAAAAGTGTGCCAAATATATCTTATGGACCTGGTAATAATCTGATGATATTATCTCATAATCTGTAACAAATGTTTTACCATGCTGTGGTGTGTTGATAGAGGGATGTTGTTTGGGAATTCTACACATGTGCATGATTGTTTTGTAAGTTTACACTTCTGTCATAAAAATATATTTTTAAAAATAATAAGAGGATGGGTTGGGGGGAAAATACACCAAAGGTAAGATAAGGCCTATAGTTAGCAGTAAGATTTTGACAATATACTTTCATAATTTGTAACAAATGTCTCAAAACAACACAAGGTATTGGTGGTGGGTTGATGTATGGGACCCCTGTATGATGTTATGCATGTTTGCTTTGTAAATTCACAACTTTTACTATACACTTATTGTTTATGTATGTTCATGTATAAATGATATAATCATAATAATAAGAGGGTGGGTTGGAGGAAAATATTTGGTTAGTAGTAATATCTTGAGGATGCTCTTTAATCATTAAAAATATTTCACAACAGTACAAGGTATTGGTGGTAGGGTGAGGGGGGAAAAAGAGAGACTTTATTCCCAGAGATTAATTTTTATTAAGTCCCCATTGTCCATCCACCAAGGGCTGGTTCCTAAATGAAGTAGACACTCATAAACATTAACCTTTTCTCTCTCGTGGTGATCTAATCCAAGAGATTGCAAAACCAGCATGTCAACTGAAGGTCACTGTGGAATTATATATATTTTATCTGAGAACTAAGGCTTAAATGGTCTTAACAGAAATTAATGTGTCAAATTATTTAATGGCTCATACTACTTTAGGCAGTTTTGATGAGTCTCTGTCTTGATGCAATGAGCAATGGGACATACAATGGCACATGAGTATGTTACAGAATCTGGAAAGAGTGTGTTAAGAAACATGACCATACATCCTGAGAGATCTAGACACTGGAAGGGAAGTCCTGAACAACTGAAACAACTGAAGCATGCCTGGGAAAAGGAAACAGGCCCTAAATAAATGGGCTTCTAAAAGCACCTGGTGTTTTGGAATCAGTGAAAGACTCATCAAATAAACACTCATCAAATAAACATGTGACTGTTTTCATGAAGGCTGTTTTGGTATTTATAAATATGTTGTTTGCGAATGGAAAAAGAAAATCAACACGAGTACGTTTTTCTTGAGCCAATTTCTGGCATGTAATCTTTTTCTTTAAATTATTATTCTTCAAATGTGTCTACAACCTAAAATTTCCCTTTTTAGACACAATAAAATATATAATTCAGTGCTGTTAAAAAATAAAAAGAGAATGCTAACCTTCTAAACATCATATCCACTAGATAGATTAAACTTTGAGTAAAAATTCACCTTTGCATTTCACATAATGTTATTCTTTGATTCTATTTATCCAAAAATCCCATTATTATTATTATGAACAAACTCTAAACCCAAGGAAGTAATAATATTCTAGGAAAAGGAAAAAATAATAAAAACCACAGTAATCTGTGTTTATAGATTACTCAGAAGGTGAATTTCATCTTCTGAATAAGTGTCCCCGGAAAAAAATTGGTATTTCAATAAGAAGAAAAATATATGTATTTATGATGTTGGGGTAAAGGAAACAGCAGATGGCAAATGGAATCTTTAAAAATCCAGTGCTGATGAATAAGGCACACAAGTTTGAAAAACAGTCATTTGTTTCTGCCCTCAACAATTTACTACCAAGCAAAAACTCTACTGTCGGCTTCAGAGTTTATATCAACTCTACCACCAAATGTCAAAAAAAAAGTGGGAAGGGAAATATGGAACCATTGAATGACAGAGCTGGCAGTGACCTTAGAGACTGTCCAAACCTCTTATTTTATAGAATAGATAGCTTTCAGCCCTTGGAGTCTAAAGTTGATAATAGTAGATGGATAGCTGATGGATAAAATGCATTAGGTGCTCATATGGGATTTCTAACAGGAAAGGTCCAAATTACTCCTTATTCTCTCTATAGTCTTCTACATGAAGGCCTCTGATTTTCATAAGTTCAGGAAGAACTCTTAAGAACATCCAGTTCTAATATATTTTTTAATTAAAATTTTAAAAAGAAACTTTAGATTACATAAATGTTACATTAAAAATATAGGGGATTCCCATATGCCCAACTTCCTTCCCTTCCCACACTTTCCCACATTAACAACATCCTTCATTAGTGTGGCATATTTGTTACAACTGATGAATATGTATTGAAGCATTGCTACTAACCATGGACTATACTTTACATTATATTTTACACTCTGTCCCTCACACTTTTGTAGGTTATGACAAAATATATAATGGCCTGTATCCATCATTGCAATGTCATGCAAGACAATTCCAATGTCCCAAAAATGCCCCTGTATTACACCTATTCTTCCCTCTCCCTCCCCTCAGAAACTCTTGTGGCCACTGTCTTTATATCAAGGATAAAATTTCTTCCATTGCTAGAATAATAAGAAGTCTATAGTAGAAATAGTCTATTTTAGTCCATTCTTCATTTCCCAATCTTGAGGATTTGGGGATGGTGATCCCCACTCTGTTTCTAATTGAGAGGGGGCTTATATCCCATGAAGCAGATGGATGGAACTATCTTGCTTGCAGTTGCAGACACTTTCTGTTCCTTGGAATGGGAGTTATCCATCATCATCTCCTTGTCTGTTGTCCTGGGTGAGTCCAATGAACTGTAGAGTAGGTGTTGCAACTCTGATGACACCCAGGGCTCAACTGCACATGGATGGACCAATGATTTAAGTCTCTGGGTAATATATTTAACAAGTATAGTGTTAATTATAGGTTCAAATAAAAGGGGGCAGAAGAGCCATGTGTAGGGAAACTATAAATGAGTCTAACTCTGTTACACTGGGGAGCATAAATTCCAAAGTAAGGCCCACTGACAAGGTGCTGAATTCCTGAGCTTGTCTGCCCTGCTTAGGTGTCTGGATGTCTCTAGAGCCCTCAGGAGCCCCACTATTTGAGGCACTGTTTACCCTGGCAGTCAATGAGATTCTGCTGAGACTCCCATAAGTGTAACCTCTGGAATGAGCTCCTGACTCACTTTGAAATCTCTTAGCCATAAAAACTCATTTGTACTTAACCATTTCCCCTTTTTGGTTAAGGTCTTTTTCCGGATACATTGGTAATTGGTGCTTGGTAATAATTCTTCCATGCCAGGGAGGCTCATCCCCAGGAGTC
>JAQZBX010085198.1:0-13158 GCA_029593785.1 Cabassous unicinctus
AAAAAAAAAATAATAATAAAAAAAACAAATAAAAAAACCAAAGCAGCATGATAGTGGCAAAAAGACAGACAGATTGACACTCAATTTATAGTCAGGTGATTTTTGGCAAGGCAGTTAAGTCCACCCAGCTGGGCAGAACAGTCTGTTCAACAAATGGTGCTAGAAGAACTGGATATCCATATCCAGAATAAAGACAGAAAACCCCTATCTCATACCTTATACAAAAATTAACTCAAAATGGATCAATGTCCTAAGTATAAAAGCAACAACAATAAAACTCCTAGAAGAACATACAGGAAAACATCAAGATTTTTTTTTCACATGTAATATTTATAGCTATTTATATAAAATATTTCCTCATCAGTTTAAGCCAATGATTTGAAGTTTTCTTTTTTTCCCAAAGAGTATTCATTCAATTCATACTATATATTTTAAATTATCGAAATCTTAAGAATTACAGTCATTGAACCCAAGGAATCAAATTTGACACAACAAAAAATCAGGGTCATGTCATGTGTCTTTTCCTAAACCAATACCTAAACCAATGCTCACATTGACTGAGGCTTGCTTCTATTTTTATTAAGTTTTATTTCAAAGAATCTTTAGATTACATAAATCTTACATCAAAAATATAGTGGATTTCCATATATCCCACCTCCTTCTCTTCCCCAAAATTCCCACATTAATAACATCTTTCATTAGTACATTTGTTACAATTGAAGAACACATAATGAAGCATTGTAATAATGAAGGGCTATGGTTTACATTATAGTTTACACTTTGCCCCAAACAATTTTATTTGTTTTGAAAAATGTATAATGGCCAGTATCCGTCATTGCAATGTCATGCAGGAAAATTTCAATATCCCTAAAATGCCCCCATGTTGCCCCTATTCTTCTGTCCCCCTCCCCTCAGAATCTCTGGTGGTCACTGCCTTTATATCAATGATACAAGTTCTTCCATTGCTAGAATAATAATAATTCTACCTTACTCCATAGTTGCTTTCCCCCCTTGTATTTGTTCAGTCCTGAATCTTGAGGTATTTTGGATGATGATGCCCACCCTGTCTCTGATTGAGAGGGGGCTTAGATCTCATGGGGAAGATGGTGGAACTGTGTTGCTTACAGTTGCAGACATTCTCCACTTCCTGTGATGGACCATGCCTACCATATTCCTTTTGTTAGTTGTCCTGGGTAGATCCAATGAACAGGTGAGTAGGTGTTGCAACTCTGCTGAGATTCAGGGCTCAACTGGCATATGAATAGACTGAAGATTTAAGTATCTGGGACATATATTTTACCAAAAAAAAGTGCTAATTATAGGTTCAAATAAAAGGGGCAGAAGAGCCATGAGTAGCAAAATTATAAATGAATCTAACTCTGTTACATTGGAGAACATATATTCTAAAGGAAGCCCTCTTCACAGGGTGCAAGATTCCAGAGATTTTTTGCCCTGTGCTTAGTGTCTAGATGTTTCTAGAGCCCACAGGAGCCCCGCTGTTTGAGGCAATGTTTACTGTGGCAGTCAAGGCAATCCTGCTGAAACATCAATAAGCGTAACCTCTGGAATAACCTCCTGGCTCACTTTGAAGTCTCTTAGCTATAAAAACTCATTTGGATTTACTATTCCCCCTTTTGCTCAAGTTCTTTTCCCAGATTCATCATGAGTTGGTGCTAAGAAATAATCCCTCTCATCTCTGGGAATCATGTCCCATGCTGGGTGGAATGTAGTGCATTTTTATGTTGATAATTGTCTTAGACAGAGGACACATTTGAGCAACAAGGAGGCTTTCAGGAGGTAACTTTTAGGCAATATATAATACTAGGCTAAGTTTCAATTTCACAAGAAAATTTCATAAGTACAATCAACAATATCAAGGGCCTAGTGGAATTGTCTGTCCTCCTTCACTAGGCACCACCCATGTGCTCAGGGGATTCTTGCCACACTATTAGAGAATGTAGCTCGCCTTGTGTCAGATGGGAATTCAGTATTCTTTCAGTTATTGTGTGAGGCTCTACTCAATGAGACAACATCCTATGACCACTTGAACATATTCATATGTCCTAGAGGCATGCCTCAGGGATTCCCCTCCCCACAATCCCACCATCACTGACACCCCACACCAGTGATCCTCCACTGCCACAGTTGTGACCCTTCTGTGATCCAAAACTTCCCCCAAAACAAAGCCAAAAATAGCAAAGTAATAAGAAAATAAAATAATAATAATTAAAAATAAAATACAAAGATAAAAAATAGTAATAAAATTTAAAAATTTTTATTATGTCTTTCATCACTGAAGTGCTGTTATCTTTTATGTACAGTGATAATTTCTTCCATATATTTCCTCAGTGTCTTATTTTTTTCACTTTATCTTTAAAGAAGCTTTAGTTTACAGAAAAGTCACGTAGGAAATATGGTAATTTGCATATACCAAATCCCCTCCCAGTCTTCCACTCTTCCTTATTAATAACATTTTACATGTGTTCAGTACATTTGTTACAATTGATGTACAAATATTAAAGCATTTCTATTAATCATGGTCAATAGTTTATACTATGGCTTACATTTTGCCTGTATACTTTTATAGGTTTTGATGAAATTTAAAATGGCCTTTATCTGTCATTTTAAGATCATGCAGAACAATTCCAATGCCCTGAAAATGATCTATGTTCAATCTATTCTATTCTTTCCTTCCCCTCCAGTCAGAATCTTTGTGGAGAATTAGGAAATCTTATTCACTGTTGATGGGAATATAGAACAGTAAAGCCACTATAAAGGATTGTTTGGCAGTCCCAATGGAAGTTGAATATGGACTTGCCATGTGACTTGGAAATACCATTGCTAGGTATTTACCCAGAAGAACTGAGAACAGTGACACAAATAGACATCTGCACACCAATGTTCATAGTGGTGCTGTTCATGACACACAAAAGTTGGCAAAAACCCAGTTGTCCATTGACTGATGAATGAATAAACTGTGCTGTATACCCATGATGGAATATTATGCAGTTGTAAGAAGAAATGAAGTCATGAAGCATATGACAACATAGATGAACATGGAGAACACTATGTTGAGTGAAGCAAGCTAGACACAAAAGGACAAATGCTGTAAGATTACACTATTATGAATGAAATATATTATGTGAATTCATGGAATTAACCAGAATATCAGAAAATAGAATGAGTGTAGAAAATAGAAAGCTGAGGGTTAATCTGTGCAGAATTGGTTAAAAGTTTGTAAATTTTTGGAAATGAAATGAAATATTGAGAACACTTCATGCTGTTTGTGACTAGCAGAGCTATTATATGGGTATGACAGTGGTTGAAAGCAAAAGCTCAAGGACATTTGTATTACCAGAAGGAAAGCTTAAAAATGTAACTTGGAACTGTATAACATAGTGAAACCTTAGGTAAAATAGGAATATGGGTGATCTTGCATATATAAGTCTGTGTTTTACAAAATATAAATATAAATAAACTAGAGAAAAGGAGACAAGTTATCAGCTATGTATGGCAGGCAAAGCATAGAGAGATTAAGAAGTGATGAGTTCTGATTGGTTGGTTTTTGTTATTTATTATTGTTGGTATCATTGTCGGAATAATGAAAATGCTCTAAGAATGATTAGAGTGATGAAGGCACAACTATGTGATTGTACCAAATACCATTGATTGCATTCTTTGGATGGATTTATGGTTTATTAATATGTATCAATAAAATTGATTTGTTAAAAAAATTTATGGTGCCTTTAGAAATTTTAATTAAGTTTACTGTAATAGTAGGGAAATGGATAGACCTGATGGTAACACATTATAGTGAGTATAATTAACATGGCTGATTTATGAATGGGATTGTGGGTGAAAGGGAGGGAAGTAAATGCCAATTGAAATAAAGCTAGAGAATAATCTGGGGACTGAATAACATAATGAACCCAGTGGTAGGTAACAATTGTAGTTAACAATACAAAAACAAGAATGTTCTTCTATGAACTAGAACAAATGTACATCAATAATACAAGATAGAAAGAATATGGAGCATGGGAAAATACAATTAACGTAACTTATGGACTATAGTAAACAGCAATATGGTAATATTCTTGCATCAGTGTCAAAGAATGTACTACATCAATGCTAATGATCAACAATAGGGTGATATGGGATTTTTTTCTTTTGGACTAAGGGAAATGTTCAAAAATTTACAGAGGCAATGACTGCACAACTCTGTAATGAAAATAAGAGCCACTGAGTGTACGCTTTGGACAGATAGTACAAGGCATGGGACTGTATAACACAATGAACCGTGTGGTGGAAGATGTACTGTGGCTAACAGTACAAATATGAGAGTGTTCTCTCATGAACAATAACAAATATACAATACTAATACATGGTGTTAATAATAGGGGGTGTATGGGAAAATACCAAATGTAAATTATGGGCCATAGTTAGCAATATTTTGATGATGTTTTTTCAAAATCTGTAACAAATATTCCACAAAAATTCAAGGTGTTTGCTGCAGAGGTGATGTATGGGAATTCTGCACATTATGTATGATTGTTTTGTGAGTGTACAACTTCTCTAATAAAAATATCTTATCAAAGAGGTTTTCATGAGGTAACTCTTAGGCAAATTGTGCATTCAAAAGTATAAACCATAATGTAAATTATAGACTGTAGTTAGTAACAGTGCTTCAATATTTTTTCATCATGTGTAACAAATACACCACAATAATGTAAGATTTTATTAATAGGGGATAATTTGAGAGGGAATAGTTGTATGATATATGGAAATCCACTACACTTTTGATGTAACTTTTATGCAGTCTAAAACTTCTCAATAAATAAAGTTTATTATATTAGTAAAGTTTAAAAACCACAAATCACAATGATGCCCTTTTGTAAAAGGAAAGAGTGAACAAAATTACACCTCTTTTCTGCAGGCCACTAAAATGGAAGGCTTCCTGATGTCATCTATTATGTTCCTCACAGTGCCAAAATAACCTCACCAACATAGTGAGGTGCAGTGCCTCTTGTGTCTTCATCAACATCACACCAAGAGGAGGCAGGTGAGAGATATTCAAAGCAGAAGGTCAAGAAATCACATACAAAAATATACCAAGCAGTGCAATTAATGGGTCTCAGGCCCAAACCTGATACCCCACACTGAAAGAGGGTGTGGACAGCAGCATCCACATCTTAAGGCTACAGCCTTGTACCCTATTGTACAGGGGTGGGTGAAAATGCCAGCAGACTTAGGTTTATCTTGCTAGACCTCCTGCTATTCCTCCCTGCCAGTAGCTCTCTCTAGGTTTCTCCCATCACTTCATGCTCCTCTGACATCCTGAGGACATTCACAGTTAGCTACTTGGAAAGTTTGAAGGTTCCCCAAAGAAGGTTAGTCAGCTCCCATTGGGGGAGCACATTGTTTTTAAAAGTATCGCATGAACTACATTCTTCTCCTTGCCACTTGCATCACATTCTCAAAGTCATCTTTTTGAAATTAACTCATAGCATCAAGAATAATTCACCTTGGCTATTTCCCTTCATTTACCATATGTGGGAAACACCCTACTGAGTGCCACTTTTACATCCTTGTTCTGCAGTGTATAGATGAGTGCGTTCAGGCTGGGGCTAACTGCTGTGTACAGGATGGCTACAACTTTACCATTTTCCACAGAGGACCCAAAACCAGGGAGGATGTAGGTATAGATGAGAGTAGAGTAGTACATGCAAACTACCAGGAGGTGGGAGGAACAGGTGGAGAAGGCCTGGTGTTTGCCTTCAGCTGAGTGGATGTGCAAGATGTTGGAAATGATGAAGGCATAGGAAGCCATAGTGAGTAGGAATTTAATCACCCCAAAGAAGCCATCTGCAATTATAACCATGATGTTGTTCACATATGTAGGGACAGAGGAGAACAGCAGCAATGTAAGTATTTCACACAGGAAGTGGTGGATCTGATTGGGGCCACAGAAATTTAGCTGGGTCATCAGGCCAGTGTGCATAGAACTGTTGATCACACTGATCACCCATATGCTGACCCCAAGGAGGACACAGAGGTGCCTGCTCATCATTGTATGATAGTGCAGAGACTGGCAGATGGCTACACAGTGGTCAGGGGTCATGATGGTGAGCAGCAGCAGCTCAGCCCCCAGAATCCATGTCAGGAAGAAGAGCTGGGTCATGCAGCCCCCATAAGAGATAGTAGTGCCCTTGTCCACTAGGTTCTCCAGCAACTTGGGGAGGACAATGGATGTGCAGATGAGGTCTACAATAGTCAGGTTGGTGAGAAAGAAGTACATTGGGGTGTGGAGTGATGTATTCAGGCAGATAGCCATGAAAATGAGGCAGTTCCCTGCAAACTCTCAGGTAAAGGGAGAGGAAAAGAGCAGAGAAAACACCCTGGAGTTGGAGGTTTTCCAAAAAGGCCTGCAGGATGAACTCCACAACTGCTGTGTAGTTTTCTACTGCCATTGAGTGGGTGAGCCTCTCTGGTGGGTCCCAGGAAGCAAAGAACATCTGGGAAGAGGGAGACACAAGGACTGAGTGTGTCTGCTCTGCATGCTAGTTCTAAGACTTTGTGGTGGTACATTTGACCTAGGAAGCATATGGATAAGATGTTAACATAGGTCCCTGCCCTAAGGGAGACAATTGGAGGATTAACTTATCCATCTGGGTCCCCCGTGTAATGCTTCCCAGGTCCACAGACACCCTCCCCATGGCAGCTTATCCTTCCTGTATGTAACTGGGCCTTCATTCCTCTGTAATTACCACAGAAAGTGCAGTCAGTTTTGACTTTGTGAACATTTCCTATAATGCCCAGGCATGTGAAAGCCACTAGAAGATGGATCACATAACACAGGGTTTTGTGCTCATCTGCAAGTGTGACATGGAAGGCCACACACCAGCCAGACAGACCAATAACTCCAGGTCTTGGAACTCCTAAGAGGAAAATCCAATTCAGCTAGTGGTTGGGGTAGGCTTCATGGAGATTACACCAAAGACAGGATGGAATTCTCACCTGCAGACAGGATGAGGTGAGCAGAAGCGTGAGCTGAGGTGGGGAGGTCAGGTGCCCCTGAGCAGACCAGCAACTCATGGTACCACTTGGGAAGTGATCTGGGGCACAAAAGCTATCTGAGACTTGGGGCCAACCACAAGCTTCAGAGCAGGCAGAGGGCACTGTCACAGCATAGCTGGTATTAACTTGGGAGTGGGTCCTTCAGTCAAATCCACAACCACCCAACTCCACTTTGTGCACTACAGGCTGCTCTCCAGAGTGTGTGGGGGGCATCCATGGCTGCTGTCTGAGGAGCAGTATCCTGCCACTTGCAGAAGCCCAACTCTTCACTCTAATCCCAACCAAGCTCTCATGGTCTACATGAGAAGCTTCTTCCTTTATTGGGTGTCAGGCTGTGTCAGAGGCTGGAGATGCAGTGCAGAAAGGAAGAAACCCAACCTCAGTGTGGTCTGGAACATCCTGCCAATACAACAACCTAGTTTTCAGGTCTGAGTCCTCCCAACTTTATATACCTCTCCAGCAATCCATTCCTGAGCCAAGATGCTAGGGCAATGTGGGACCCAAGTCAGATGAGGAGACTTTCTTCCTTGAGACCCAACCATGGGACCAAGGAGCTGTGATCCATTAAACCCAAAGTAAGCATTTCCATCCACACTCATGTACCTTACACACCCCAGAATCAGGCAGCCTTGAGGAAAGGAGTGTCCAAAAACATGCCTTTCAGCTTCCCCTTGGGTAAGGACTGCTGGAGAATAAGAAACTGTCAACATGTGTGTGTCCTCACCAAGGGACTAATCACTCCCCAGTGTCCCATGAACACAGATGCTGCAGATTTGCAGAAACATGTAGCAGCCCTGAACAGCCAGTAGGCAGAGTGCAGGAACAGGTGCAATCAGGGTTCTGTGACAGTCCCAAATGAGGCCTGTTTATTCCCCTCACCCTCTTTGCTCCTCATAATTACAAGGGTCAAGAGTGCACAGGCTGTTGGCAGGAACCCAAACTGTGTCCCTGAGCAACTGGGATGCTAATAGTGCTGCAGTACAAATGGGAGTTCCTCACTCCCAGGGTGATCAGATCTGAGGGTCACTGTGGATCCATACAGTGACCACCACCACACACACCCTTCCCTGCAGTACATGGGACCATTGCTGTGTAGGAACAGATGACTGATGCCCTTCTCTGGCTCCTGCTACCCAGAGTCCACCACTAATGTTCAGGGCACACTCTGCCTGTGTATCCTCACATTCACCAGGGTGCCTCCTGCCCCCAATTCACAGGAAACTGAGTCAGCCTCCTCCAGCTGGTGGAACCAAATTGGCTCATTTTAAAGCTCCTGACCTATCCTAGAGAAAAATCTACAGGCACTGTTTTCACCTCTACCAATCAATTGCACAGATGGAGCCAGGGGCAGCAGAACAAAGTAGCTCAGGAGTCTCAAGGCAATTCAGCATTTCAAACTGAAATAGAAAAAGACAGGAAAAAAGTGATTGTAGGGGTATGATTTCCACAGTAAAACTAGTCATGGCTAAACCAAAGCTATCTTTTCAGAAACATTGTAAATAAAATGAGGAAAGATAGTCCAAAATTCAAAGGTTATACAAGAGGGGCCTCAAATTACTTCCTTTCTAATTTGAAGACATTCATATTTTTATGAAAGAGAAAAAATATTCCTACCCTGGTTAAAGAGAAGGCAAGACCTTGAGGTTAACAGCCCCAATTCCTCCCATTTGGGGCCTCCTTTGTTTGCTGTTGTCTTTTAAATCAAGAGCATCTGCTAAGGGTGTACAGTGAGGTCATTAGGGAGCAAGGAGGGGCCAAGGAACAGGAGCAGCCTTCAGGGATTAATTACCCTGAATTGAAGTAAACAGGGGTTCTGAGGGTACAGTCTCCAGATGGGGCCAGAGTGAGGACATGAGGAAGGGCAGGGGCAGACCAGGGTCCTGAGGCTTTGGGGAGGGCCTTCGAGGCCTGAATGTGGGGGCAAGTCCCATGCCCTAGTGGCTTGAGCCAAGTTGGAGGGTTAGGTGAGCTGGCCCTCTGCATGGGAATGTTCATATTCTGCTGACCCAGACAAAAGCCTGTGCACATCTGATCCTGCAAGAAACCAATACAGACTTTAGAGCAGATTTAGATTTAAAGTAATATGTGAAGACAGTACTGAGTGCTTTCATGCACCCCCATATCCATCCCCTGTAGTCAGCATGCTGCATTCATGTTGAATATTTGTCTCAATTAAAGAACCATCATTGATACATTATTAACTAAAGTCCTTATTTTATTCAAATTCCCAGTTTTTCTGAAGGCCCCATTGTTGTGTCCACATTCATATCATACATCACATGACATTTAATTGTCTCATCTCCTTGGGCTTTCATGGCATCAACCATTTCTCAGACTGTCCTCATTTGATGACCTTGACCATTTGAGGACTGGCCAGGGACTTTTGTATGAGGCTCCTCTATTGGGATTTGTCTGATGTCTTATTTGGTTAGACTGTGTTATGGGCTTTGGAGGAAGACCACAGAGGTAAAGTGCCCTTCTCATATATACTATTAAGGGTGCATACTCTCTACACAACTTCCTATTGAAGATATCAACCTTAATATGATAGATTTTTTTAATCATTCAGGTGTTAAATGTCAGCAATATGCCAAGTGTCAATAGTTTCCTGAAGACATACTGACCTGCACTTGAGGGCTACATCAGATGTAGCATCAGGAGTCCAAAGAGGGTTGAGTGTTAACATATGCAAGTCAGCCTTATCCCTTGGCACCTCCACAAGATAAGTGAGGTCAGGAAGCCCACTACTCCAGCATAAAGTTCAGAGGAGAAAGATTTGGAGCCAGGCACAAGGCTGCCAGCCTGGGTGATGGTGTAGTGAGGTTATCACAGCAGGCTCCTTCCCCCAAGTGACCAAAATGTTCACAAATGATCAACTGCATATCTGCCATTGGTCTCCTTACAACATGTCCAGTATGTGGATGTGTGACAATAACATAGACAATGAAATCCTAGGACTTTGTCTTAGAAATCAACTTCAGAAAATAAGGCCAATATGTGTCATTATAAAACAAGCATCAAGTGGGCCATAATTAAAGTGGTTTTTATCTTTGCAAAAAATGACCACTGGACTCCCTATAATTTCAAGTATCCCAGTGTCCTTCAACTCTTTTAATCATTGCATATTTTTATCTTCTTCAATAACAAATATTTCATTTGATAGATAATGCAAAGGAAATTCAATAACTTGAGAATCTGATCAATTTTTAAAAATTATTTAAATGAGGTATAATCTTCAGCTATATCTCTAGTTCTTGGCTGAATAGACTATTTCTCTAGAGGATGATGTTGATTTATAAAAACAAGCATTGACCAAGTTCCCTGAAATACTGATTTTAAGGTTATCCCAAGATCCCCAACATGTAAGCTTCATTTATACCCTATAAGCCTCATAATCCACCTTATACATGCATATATTTATTATAGCCAGGAAGATCCTCAGCAGAGTGCAATGTTCTTTCCCTGAGATGGTTTGAGTTGGCAAGTAGCAGATCCAGGGCACAGCATGAGGCTCAGATTGAGGGCCCCTTGCCCAAGTACAGCCTGCAGAAATCACAGACTGGAGGGATCCTGTGCTCAGTCTCTGGAGAGTAAACAAACAAACAGGACCTCAGTCCAAGAAAAAGATGAGCTACACAATGTCGTGAACTAAAGGGAAATGTTCTCTTGGAAAAGATCATTTAAAGGTAGGGGGAGCCCACCTCTGAGATCCTGGTTCACATCATGGAGGATGGGACATGAGGATGCTCTGAAAGCATGCCCAATACACCTCTCCTGGTGTCAGGTAATTGGGATGGCTTCATTCATCATTAAACTTGGCCCAAACTCCATTCATATGTGGGCTTCTTGCTGAATTCTGAGATCTGCCTCTCTGGAGCCTTCTCCTCCCTGCCCTACAGATTCTGTATCATTTTAAGTTCTTCCAAGACCCCTACCTACCTCTCCCTCCTAAATAAATAGTAATCTGTGTCCACAAAGGTATTGAACTAGTTAGAAGCTGTTTGTTTCACCTCTGTTTTTGGCACCCTATGAAGAATATAGGGTTGATACTGACATAAAATAGCTACTTTTGTCTGTTCTCAACTTGATCCATATTTTCTGAGCTACTTTTGTCAGGGTTTAAGAAACTGTCTTCATTCAACAAATCCTTGTGGTGTCCTTATGATGTGTCATGCAGTCACTGGCATCAAGATGGGCAATGGTGAAACAGATGAAAGCTACTATGCCAACAGAAGAAAGGACTCAAAGTTCTCAACTAGAACCTTAACACAACCACCTTCATCAGCTGCTCACTATGGCCCTGCCACATGGCAATACTGCATGCAAATCATCACACTTTTCTCTGTTTTCAGATGAAGAAATTGAGAATAAGGGAAGCCACATGTCTGCTCAGTCCTCAGAGTTGTTAAGTTACACTTCTAGTCCTCACATAAGATACTGACTTTAGAACCACAATTTTAACTGCAAGATTCTATTGCTGTCAATGTCAATGTTATTAAGGGAGAAATACAAAATTTGAAGTAATAGTTATAAGCTTCCAGAACCCACCAGCAACAATTGATGGAGAGAGGAATGAGGGAAGTTGGCAGAGCAGGAAGTTCCATGGATCAGTCAATCCACTGAAACAATTATTGAACTGTCAGAAACCATCTGAGTAAACTATTTTGAAACACACTCTGGAGTCTATTTGAACACTGCAGCATCCAGGGAAGAGCTGGAGGAAGAGGATGGCATGTTTTTGTAAATATCAGTGAATTTTGCCCTCTGTGTGGTGATAACCACCCTCATCTCCTAGCTGTGTGGCAGGCAGCAGTGTGAACTGCAATCCAAGCTCCTGGTGCAACTTGCAGTGCCAGAGAGAGGTATAAAGACTTACTTCCAAACTCCAGCAAGTTGTGGCCTGATCAATGTTCACTGATTTTGTCAACTACTTCAGATCACACAGTGGGACTAGTATTGAGGGCATATATTTGTCCAGCTCCTCTCTGGGAAAAGAGGTTGAAACAGTCTTAAAGGGGCAGTATATTTTATCTATTTTCTCTTTCCATTCCTATTTGTTGACAAAAATAATTAGGAAAAGTAATAAATTGGTTCCAGTCTTCAACAAAAACAAAAACCTAGCAATCTCAGAAGAGTGGAAGAAATAGATTTCAAGAGTATAACAACATAATAGCAAGAATATTCAGTTCTCAATAAAAATTAAAAAGCACACAGAGAAACAGGTAAGTATGGACCATTCACAGGGAAAAAAATCAAATTGCCAGAAACAATCCCTGTGGAAACTCTTTCAATGGAACTATTAAAGACTTTAAATGAACCATCTTTAATGTGTTCAATGACTTAAAGGAATTCATATAAATCAACTAAAGGAAATTAGGTGAATATTGTCTTGACAAAATTAAAATATATAACTTACAAAAAAGAACCAAGCAGAAGTTTTGGGGCTGCAAATTACATTATTTAATTGAAACAATCATTAGGTGGACTCAACAGATGACTTGAAGAGGCAGAGGAAAATAAGGAAGCTGGGAGACAAGAAAATTGAAATTATCTAATGTAAGAAGCAGATAGAAAGAAAAAGATAAACTATGAATAGAACCTGAAGGATCTGGCACACTATGAAGTGTACTAACATACACATTATTGGAGTCCCAAAAGGAAAAGAGTGATGAAAAAAGCAGAAAAAGTACTATAAATAATGGATAAAAATTCCCAAATCTGATGAAGGACATGAATATACACATCCAGGAAGCTTCAAAAACTCAAAGCAGAATAGACTCAAAGCAATCTTGTCCAAGGCATATTAGAGGGAAATTGTCAAAATATAAATACAAAGAGAAGACTTTGAGAACAGCAAGAGAGAATTGACTTGCCACCTATAAGGCTCCTCAATAATAATAACAAAGTATTTCTTACCAGAAACCATGGACACCATGAGACAGTGGGATGACATATTTAAAGTCCTTCAAGAAAAAACAAATTCTACTGAGAATTCTATGTCCAGTGAAATTATGCTTAAAAAATGAAGGTGGAATGAAGATAATTACAGGTGAACAAAAACTGAAGAGTTAACAGAAGACTTGT
>JAQZBX010085199.1:0-13159 GCA_029593785.1 Cabassous unicinctus
AAAAAAAAAAAAAAATACAATAGGGACACACAACATCAGATTTGAATTCATGGAAGAAAGAACCAGAGATGTAGAGGGAAAAAAAGTGAAATTGAAGAGAAAGAAAAACACAGAGAGCAAAGAATGGAAAAAAATTGAGCAGGGGCCCAGAAAGTTGAATGATAACAGTGAAGTGCAGCAACATACATGTTATGAGAGTTTTAGAAGGAGATGAGAAGGAAAAAAGGGGGTAGAAAGAATATTTGAGGAAATAATGGCCAAAAATTTCCCAATTCTCATGAAAGATGTGAATATACATGTCCAATAATCACAGTCTACTCCAATTAGAATAAGTCCAAATAAACTTACCACAAGACACGTAATATGCAGAATGCCAAATGCCAAATATAAAGAGAAAATTTTAAAAGCAACAAGGAAAAGCAAAACATCATACACAAGGGACATCCAATAACACTGAGTGCAGATTTCTCTCCAGAAACCATAGAGGCAAGAAGGTAGTGGTATGATATAATTATGGTTCAGAAAAAGAAAAACTTACAGCCAAGATTTCTTTATGTGACAAAACAGCTTAAAATCTTCACAGATAAACAGAAACTAAGAGAGTTCATAAACACATATTAAGCTCTGCAGGAAACACTAAAGGGAGTTCTGCAGCTAGAAAAGAAATGACAAGAAAGAGACACTTGGAGGAGAGTGTAGAAGTGAGGACGACTACCAGAAAGGGTAATCAAAAAGGTAAAAGATGGACAATAAAAAAGTATGACTTATGAAAGCCAAAGGATAAAATGGATGAAGTAACACTTTTACAGTAATAACACTGAATGTTAATAGATTAAACTTCCCAATCAAAAGACTTTGGCTGGGAAGAGGACATGGCTCAAGCAGTTGGGTGCCCACCTAACCCATGGAAGGTCCCAGATTCTGTTCCTGGTGCCTCCAAAAGAAGACAAGCAAGACAGCGAGCTGACAAAATGGTCTGGTGAGGCTAGCTGATGCAACAAGATGATGCAAAGAGATTATACAACACGGAGATGCAATGAAGAAACACAGTGAGAGACACAATAAGCAGAGAGTGGAAGTGGCCCAAGCAATTGTGTGCCTCCATCCCACATGGGACGTCCTGAGTTCAGTTTCCAGTGCCTCCAAAAAAATAAGATGAGCAGGCACAAAGAGGACACAACAAACAGACACAGAGAGCAGACAGAGAGCACAAACAATGGGGGGGACCATAAATAAATAAAATAAATCTTTAGAAAAGACATAGGCTGACAGAACAGATAGGAAAATATGAGTCATCCATATGCTGTCTGCAGGACACTCACCTTAACCACAAGGATACAAATAGATCAAAAGAGATAGGTTGGAAAAAGATATTTCTTGCAAATAGTAACCAAAAGAGAGCAGGAGTAGCTATTCTGCTACCAGACAACACAGACTTTTTTTTTTTTTTTAACTTTTTTAGGAGATATTGGGGATTGATCCCAGGACTTTTTACATGGCAAGCAGGCATTCAACCACTTGAGCTACATCTGCTCCCCGAGCACAGACATTAAATGCAAAAAGTGATAAGAGATGCAGAACAATGGGAGAAACTAGAAAAAGAACAGCAAAATAATCTCAAAGCAAGAAGAAAGAAGGAAGTAACAAGGATTAGAGCAGGAGTAAATGAAATTAAGAACAAAAAAGAGAAAATCAACAAAACAAAATGCTGGTTCTTTGAGAAGAACAATAAAATATACAAACCCTTAGCAAGATCAACAAAGAAAAAAAGAGAGAAGATGAAGATTTAAAAAAAATCAGAAATAAAGGAATGACTTTTTGACTGACCTGACAGAAATAGAAAGGATCATAAGAGGATATAATGAGAAACTGTATGCCAACAAATTAGAAAACCTAGATGAAATGGACAAATTCCTAGAAATGCACAAACAAGCTGTATTGACTCTACAAGAAATACAGGAACTGAAAAAAACAATCACAAAAACAGATTGACTCAATCATCAAAAGTCTCCCAACAACATCACTCAGGACAACTGCCCTTCCCATCCCAGCCCCAAAAGCGTCTAGTGGCCACTGGCTCCACTTCACTGTTATAATTTCTTCCATTGCTTGAATTACAATATGTCTACAACAGAATACCTTTAAGTCCACTCTACTCGGTAGCTCTTTCCCCAATCCTGTGGGCACTGGGATGGTGATATCCACTCCACCTCCAAGTGAGAGTGGGCTTATAGTCCATGGATACGGTGAATGGGATTATGCTGCCTGCAGCTGCAGGCTCTCTAGTCTAGGACCAGATGGCTTCACAGGTGAATTCCACCAAGCATTTCAAGAATTAACATCAATCCTGTTAATATCTTACAAAAAATTGAAAGGGAGGGAAAATTCCCCAACTTATTTTATGAAGACAGCATCACCCTAATAATAAAGGAGGATAAAGATACTACAAGAAAATTACAGAATAGTATCTCTAATGAACATAGATTCAAAAATTCTCAAACTACTTGCAAACCAAATCAAATCAAACAGCATATAAAAGCAATTATACACCACAATCAAGTGGGTTTCATTCCTGATGTACAAGGGGGTTTCAACATAAGAAAATCAATTAATGACATATACCACATTAACAAGTAGAAGGGAAAAAGTAAATGATCATCTTGATCAATGCAGGAAAAGCATTTAACAAAATCCAGCAATGTTTTTGATAAAAACACTTCAACAGACAATTATAGAAAGAAAGTTCCTCAACATAATAAAGTTCATATATGAAAATTCCACAGCTAACATAGTACTCAATGGGGACAATTTGAAAGCTTGCCCTCTAAGATCAGGAACAAGACAAGGATGCCCACTGTCACCATTTGTTATTCAACATAGTGCTAGTTCTATTTAAAACTATTAGGCAAGAAAAAGTAATAAAAAAAAACTTTCAAATTGTAAAGGAGGAAATAAAGCTTTCATTATTCACAGATGACATGATTGTATAATTAGAAATTCCTGAAATATCTACAGCAAAGCTACTTGAGGTAATAAATGAGTTCAGAAAAATGGCAGAATACAAGATCAACACTCAAAAATCAGTAACATTTGTATACGAGTAATGAGCCAGCTGAGGAAGAAATCAAGAAAAATAAATCAATTTACAATAACAACAAAAATTCTCAAATATCTAAGAATTAATTTAACCAATAATGTAAAAGATCTGTATTCAGAAAACTACAAAACAATGGCGAGGAAGTAAAAAAGAACCTAAACAGGTGGAAGGACATTTTGAGTTCTTGGATTGGAAGACTAAACATCGTGAAGATATCAATCCTATTCAAATGGATCTATAGATTCAATGCAATATCAATCAAAATTCTAACAGCCTACTTTAAAAAAATAGAAAATCAATTACCAAATTTATTTGGAAGGAAAAAAATGTTCCAAGTAACTCAAAACATCCTTATAAAGAAGAGTAAAATTGGAGGACTCTTGCTCTCTGGGCTTGAAGTGCATTATAAAGCTACAGTGGTCAAAACAGCACGGTATTGGCATAAATATAGACACATTGGTCAATGGATTCGAACTGAGAGTTCAGAAATAGACCCTCAAGTCTGTGGTCAATTGGTTTTTTTATAAGCCTGACAAGTTTACTTTTCTGGAACAAAAAGTATATGGTGCTGGGAGAACTGGGTATCCATAGCCAAAAGAATGAAAAAGAACCCCTATCTCACTCCCTATACAAGAATCAACTCGAAATCTATAAAAGAACTAAGCATAAAAGCCAGGACCATAAAACTTCTAGAAGATAATGTTAGGAAATATTTACAAGACCTTGTAGTAGGTGAGGGTCTCTTAAGCCTTACACCCAAAGCATGAGCAAAAAAAAAAACAAAAACAGATAAATGAAAACTCCTCAAAATGAAATACTTCTGCACCTCAAAGAACTTTGGGAAGAAGGTAAAATGCAGTCGACTCAATGGGAGAAAATATTGGGAACTCAAACATCTGATAAGGTTCTAAAATCCATGATATATAAAGAGATCCTACAACCGAACTATCAAAAGACAAATGATTCAATTAAAAAATGGGCAAGAGACCAGAAGAGACAATTTTCTAAAGAAGAAGTATAAATGGAGAAGAAACACATGAAAATTTATACGACATCACTGGCTATTAGGGTAAGTTACAATGAAACATCATTTCACACATGCTAGAATTACCACTATTAAAGAAATAGAAAACTATAAATGTTGGAGAGGATGTAGAGAGATATGATACTTATTCACTGCTGGTGGGAATGTGGAATGGTACAGCTACTGTGGGAGTTTGTTTGGCATTTCCAAAGGAAGTTAGATATAGACCTTCCATGTGACCTGGTGTTACCACTCCTAGGTATATACCCAGAAAAACTGAGAGCAGTGGCACAAACAGACATCTGCATACCGATGTTCCTGGTGACATTATTCATAATTGCCAAAAGAGGGAAACAATCCAGGTATCCATCAACTGAAGAATGGATAAAAAACTATGTACACACGATGGAATATAATGCAGCTACTGTAAGAAGAAATGAAGTGACATATGACAAGGTGGATGAAACTGGAAGACATTATGTTTAGAGAAGCAAACCAGGCACAAAAGGACAAATATAGTATGACTTTGCTATTAAAAACTAAATATAATGAGCAAACTCATGGAGTTAAAAGCTAGACTATAAGTCATCAGAGAAAATAATATTGTTATAGAATGGAAAGCTGAGGTTTAATCTGTGCAGAATTGGTAAATATATTGTTTGTAACTGTTTGGAAATAAATTTAAAAGGTGAAAGCACATCATAGGATTTGTAATTAGTAGTGCTAATATATGGGTATGATTTTAGGTATTTTGGGGTTTTTTAGTTTCATTTTCTTTGGAGTAAGGAAAATGCTCTAATATTGATTGAACTGATGAATGCACAATTCAGTGATTTTACCAAATCCTTTAGATAAATTTAGATAAATTGGATGGTTTATGAATAATAAAATAGAGTGCAAATGTGAGATATGAACTACAGTTAAGTGTAATACTTTGACAATGCTCTTTCATAATTTTTGCAAATGTCTGAAAATGATTCAATGAATTGGTGGTGGGGTGATGTATGGGAGCTCTCTGTGATGTTATGCATGTTTTTGTTTTGTAAGTTCAAAACTTTTACTTTACGCTTTTTTGTGTATGTTCATGCAGGAATGGTATATATCAATAAACTGTCTTTAAAATGAAAAAAAAAAAAGACTACAATAAACAATTGTATGCCAACAAATTAGATAATCTAAAAAAAAAGGAAAATTTCCTAGAAATTCATCAATTAACAAAATAGACTCAAGAAGAAATAGAAAGACCTCAAAAAACCTGTGTGACTAGTTGATGTTGAATGGACCCCAGAAAATCATCCTTAGAGAAATTCCATTCCTATGGTTGTGAAATTATTCTCGGTGGACTGTTTGATTTTGGTAATTTCAATTAAGGGCCTTTTGATTAGATTATTTCAATAAGGCATGACTCAAGGGGGTCTTAATCCTCTTACTGGAGTCCTTTATAAATTGTTTGAATACAGAGACAGGCATAGAGAGAAATGCTCAGAAGCTGAGAAAGAAAGCCTTGGGAGACACAAGCTGAAATCAACAGGACACAAAAGGAGAGAGAAAGCCACTAAGCAGGAAGCTGAAAGCAAAGAAGCCCAGAGGAAGACAAAGAGCCCCAGCAAACACCATGTGCCTTGCCATGTGAGGAAGGAGTCCAGTATCACTTGCAGCCAGTCTTCAGAGAGAAGAACATTGCCTGATGAAGTCTTGATTTGGATATTTTCATGGCCTCAGAATGGTAAGCTTATAAATTAATAAATCCCCATAATAAAAGCCAACCCATTTCTGGTACATTACTCTCAGCAGCTTACAAACTAAAACAACTTGTAACAAGTGAAGGTGAAACCTTCAACCAAGAAAAATTCAGGACCAAGTGCATGCAATGATGAAATCTACTAAATGTTTAAAATATTAACACCAATTCTTCTTAAACTCTTCCAAAGAATTCAAGATAAGAGAACACTTTTCAATTCATTCTATGAGTCCTGTATTAGAGATACCAAAGCCTAATAAACATATCTCAAGAAATGAAAATCACAGAACCATTTCCATTATGAATACAGAGCAAAACTCCTTGATAAAATATGAGCAAACTGAATACATCATATATTGAAAATATTAAACACCATGAACAAGTGGTATTTATGCCAGGGGTGCAAGGGAGGTTCAAAATATGAACACCAATCAGTGTAATAAACTACATAAACAGAAAAAGGAATTTTAAAAAACATGATTATCTCAACAGGTGCATAAAAGGTGTTTGGCAAATTCTAGCACCATGTATTGTTAAGACCACTCAGAACACTAGGACTGGAAGGAAAGTTTCTTAACATAATAAAGGCAATTTAATACTGAAAACTTTCCCCCTAAGATTAGGAACAAGACAAGGAAGCCAACTTTCTCCATTGCTATTCAATATAATACTATAAGTAGTAGCCAGGTCACTTAAGCAAGAAAAAGAAATGAAGGCATGCAAATTGGAAAGGAAGAAGTAAAACTATCTTTATTTACAGATTACATGATTATATATAGAGAGAAAATCTAAAGAAACGTACAGGGAAATTATTAGAGCTAATAAAAGAGATCAGCAATGTAGTTGTGTAAAATCTCAAAAGGGGAAATTAAGAAAACAATTCTGTTTACAATATTGTCAAAGGAATAAAATATATAAGAATAAGTTTAACCAAGGATATAAAAGATTTTTATATTGAAAACTGGAAAAAAAACATGGTTGAAAGGCATTTAAAAAGACATGAATAAGTAGCAAGATATTGCATTTTTATGGACTAGAAGAGTTAATATGCCAAAATGTGAATATTACACAAAGTGATCTACAGATTCAATGCAATGCCTGCCAAATTTCAGCAGCCATTTTTGCAGAAATGTCAAATGCAATCTTCAAATACATGAAGAATTTCAAGGTGACGCAAATTCACAAAAATTTTTGAAAAAAAAAAAACAAAGTTGAAGAACTCACTCTTCCAAGCTTCAAATTTTATTGCAAAGATACAGTAATCAAAACCGTTGTGGTACTGGCATAAACATAGACATGGAACTATGGTCCATGCTTAGTGGCAAAGCCCCAGGATGTGTATATCCATTGCAGGTGATGAGCCACACTTATGAAAGATGTTTATGTGGGATGTTATGGAAGGTGTGGGACATGGGGAACATGGGAATCCTAGGAATTTTTGTGTAACATTTATGTAATCTAAGCATCTTTAAAATATATATATAAAAGAAAAGATGGGCACATCGTAGGTGTCCATGACTTGATGGATAAACTCTGGTATACACACATGATGGAATATTATTCAGCTGTGAGAAGAATTGAAGTTCTGAATTATATGACAATATGGATGATCCTGGAGGACATTATGTTGAGTGAAGCAAGCCAGGCACAAATGGCAAATATTTTATAATTTTGCTATTATGAACTAAATATAATGAACAAATGCCTGGAATTAATAGCTAGAATATAAGTCACCAGAGAAGAGTATGTGTTTAGAAAATGGAAAGCTGAGGTTTGATCAGTGCAGACTTGGTAGAAAGTTGTAAATGTTTGGAAATTAATAGAAATGGTGAAAGCAAATGATAGGATTTGTAATTAGTAGTGCTAAAATATGAATATGATAATGGTTTAGTTTTTTGTTGTTTTTCTTTATTTTGGAATAATGAAAGTGCTCTAATATTGATTTAAATGATGAATGCACAACTCTGTGATTATACAAAACGTCATTGTACACTTTAGATAAATTTTATGGTTTATAAACAAAAAAATAGTGTGTGTTGGAGAAAATACCAAATGTAACCTATGGACTATAGTTAGTAGTAATACTTTGATGAGGCTCTCTCATAATTTGTTACAAATGTTGCATAATAATGCAAGGTAATTGTGGTGTGGTGATGTATGGGGACCCTGCACAAGGTTACCCATGTTTGTATTGCAATTTCACAACTTTTACTATTTAAAAAATCTATTATAATAGAATATCACATGACATAGGTTATGATATTACCTTGAAATTTTGTAATAAATTGGTCATTCATTATAATTAAAAAAAAAAAACAATACAAAGCTATGGTGGTCAAAACAGTATGGTGCTTGCAGAAGGATAGATATAAATAAAATTTGTAATGACAATCTGAAAAATCTCTCATGACATACTTGCAAATATATTTTTTATGAACTGGTACATAAAATACAGTGTAACTAATTAAAATATGTTTGCCTTTAACTATGTTGTGCTTTCAAAATATATACTAAGGTGGAAGGGGTGGTGTGGCAGTGCATGGAGTGATGGTGGTGCAGGGATTTGAGTGGGTGGAAATTGCTAGAATGTGAGGGTGAGCAGGGTAGGAGATGTTAGGTTGGACTATCCTTGGAACAGGGGAAGGGCTGGAGGAAGGAACAGGTGAACTCTTGGATCTTGTAGGTCTGCAGGTAAAACTACAATGGTGACAATGATCTTTTAGAAAATATGGCAGCAGAAGGTTATTGGTGCAGGGCATCAGGGGTGGAGGAATATGTGGGAAAGGATTCGCTTGAGGCTTGGGTCTATGGAATATGAAAGTGTTCATCTTGTGATAGGGTATTATTTCAGTGGGTGGACACCTACACAATGAAAAAGAAAATATTAAACTCCCATCCTAGGGAGTGCTGCTAAGTTCTCAAATAGAGGGCCAAGAGTCTCTTAAAAACATAGGCAGTGCCTAATAAAAAAAGACAAACCAAGTGATGCATTTGGATGAAGAACTTGACCGTAAGGGGGAAATGAGTTTCTATGGCTAAGAGACTTCAAAGTGATTCAGGAGGTCATTCCAGAGGTTACAATTATGAACATCTTAGGAAGATCTCACTGACCACCACAGTAAACAGTGCCTAAAGCAGGGGGACTCCTGAAAGCTCTAGAAATATCTGGACATTAGAGGAAGGGCAGACAACCCCAGGAATTCAGCACACTGTCAGTAGGCCTTACCTTGGAATGCCCCCCAATGTATTGGAGTTAGACTCATTTATGATTTTCCTACATATGGTTTTTATGCTCCTTTTATTTGAACCTATAATTAGCAATATGCTCATTAAATATTTGTCCCAGAGACTTAAATATTTGGGCCATTCATATGCTGGTTGAGCCATGAATCTCAGCAGATTTGCAGCCAACACCTACTCTTCAGTACATCAGATTCACTGAGGACAACTAACAAAAGGGTGATGATGGACAATACTTACCTCAAAAAAAATAGAGTATCTGCAACTGCAAGCAAGAGAGTTCTGGCCATCTTCCCCATGGGATCTAAATCCCCACTCAATCAGAAGTAAAGTGTGAATCACCATCACAAATTCCTCAAGATTGAGGAATGAACAAACATAAAGGGGGAATGCAAACTATGCGCCAAAGTAGACTTATTATTATTATAGTAATTGAAGAATTTGTAACACTCATATAAAGGCAGTGGTCTCCAGAGGCTCTGAAGGGAGGGAGAGGGAAGAATATGTGTAACATAGGTCATTTTGGGGACACTGGAATTGTTCTGCATGACATTGCAATGATGGATACAGGCCATTATACATTTTGTCAAAACCTATAAAATTCTTTGGTGCAAAGTGTAAACCATAATATAAACTATAGACTATAGTTAGTAGCAATACTTCAATATGTTTTCATCAATTGTAACAAATGTACCACACTAATGAAAGATGTTGTTAATGGGGAAAAGTGTGGGAAGGAGAGAGGGGGAGTTCTATGGGAATCTCCTACACTATTGATGTAACATTGATGTCATCTAGAACTTCTTTAAAAACAATAAATAAATAAATAAATAAAACTGTGCCTTCACATTAGATAAATCATATGGTCTGTATAAAAATTCTTAGTTACATTCTCCTTTAGAAACTCAATTCCCATGGAGCTGTCTTTGCTGAGACCCTCTCCCAGTCTCCCAAATTCCAATGAAATCTCACTTCTCTTTCCCCAACTTACAGTGTGGCTCATTTTCATGGTCCCATAGAACTCAGCTTCCAGATGAGACTCCTATGGTCTACTGGGTTAATCTAGCCTCTTAGCCTGAGCTGGTGAGAGCTGTTCTGATGCTTCTTCAGTCCAGTTCTCCTGGGGTTGTTGATCCTCATGCAGTTGGGTAGGTGTCTGTGACATTACAATGGATGGAGTAGAAGTTCTTAAATGGGAGGTGGATTACTGTAGCCTGAATGGAGATTTTCACAGGAAGGTGTGCATTTCCCTGCCTCAACCCATGCTCTTTCCAAGTTAGGGTGTCTTAAGTTGCTTCCCCCTCTGTGATACAGGATGTGTTGCTCTCAGTTTCTTTTGCCAGCTCTCCTGCCTCTGCAGCTGCACCAGTTCTTACCTCAGCCTCTTCAGCTCCTGTTTCTGCTCTACCAACTGATAGTGCAAGTGTTGATAGATTTATTTCCTTTCTGTTACTTCCTTCTTCATGGCTATCATCAATCTCTGCTGCAACTGCTGGTGCCACTGCCTGGATTGGCATAGTGCTGAGGATGGCTGCTGTCTCTTCAGCATCTGCTTGTAGAAGATGTGACAGCTGAATCCCTCTTTAATGCCACACTATGTCCTCCAGGATGAGCTGTAATGAGAGGAACACATGGTAGCAGGTCACACAGTGGAAACCTTGTTTTCTGTTGACCATCCAGTCCATAGACAGAGCATGGGATCTCACTTCCTCCTTCATCGGGACAACGGGTTCAGGGGTAAATGCCTCAGTAACTCCTGGAATGTGTCCAAGAAATAGCCAAAACTTGGCATTGGTTATACTGAGGGTTAGAGTCTATGGTGATCTTTTTGGAGGGCTCAGTCTGAAATACTGGGATGTTTTTCACATGGGAGAAAATGTTATTTTGGCTTTCCACTCAACAGATACCCCCTTAACCATGTACATCTTGGTAGTACATGCACACTGGACCCATTTACGCTCTAAAGAAGATCTACAGCTTGATGAATTTGAGGTCTGCTCAGATGAAGCTGAGGAAGAAGACCTCCATGATATCCTTGGAATTTTACTGGGCTTGGAACTTGGAATTATTGATTTTGATGCTATAGGTTGCTCAGAACCTTCCTTTTGATTTGAAGCCTCTGAGAAGAGAGTTATGTACATGAGCTCCCTGGGCCCCGTGGTCCTAAGCTACAAAGCCCAGGACTCCAGTCTCATGCATCCTTTGAGGCTTCTCCATTTTTACCATCCCCCAAATGTATGAAATCACATTGCTTATTCTTCCTTCTTTTTGGATACTGCTGTAGACAATATCCCGTGTACAATTATATTAATGATAATATTATCTTACAACAAGGTTTTTATTTTTTGAGAATGCTGTAATACTTACTGGGATTTTATGTTTATAACTGAAGATTCTACCATTTTAATTTTCTTTTTATTTTAGCATTTACTTTTTGAATGCCAATTGAATGCCAACATGGACATGGTCTCATATTCCTGAACATTTGTAATATTACATATATCTCTGAAAGAAATTTCCTATGTAAGTAATTTTCTAAGTAAATTTCAAGTGGGAACCCTCAAACAGGGTACATGGTAACCTATTTTTAACCTATTTTTTAAGGAATGCTAATATAGAATGAATCCTATTTAAAGAGAAATAATTTGTATATTTTGATAAGTCTCTTGCAAGTCTTCTTTGTACCTCTCATAACAAAGCAAAAAAAAAAAGAAAGTTAAAGTTGCCTTTCTCAGAAGAGAGTCTTCTCTTAACATGTCCATATTAGATGATCTCCTTCAGGGTGAATGTAGAAAATAGATGTGCATATCTGAAAGCTTTGATTCCACAAACCTCAGATGACCATAACACAAAAGCCTCAACTAAGGTTGGTGGAATCATGGTGATGTTAGCCTAAGTATATCATAGGTTTCCGAATAATAGGGAAGGATTGGAAAGTGTAGGATGAAGAAAAAGAATGGAAGCATAAGTTTTGTGGTGGCAGGGCATGGGGGAAATATGAAAATCCAGCAAGAGACATAGGATAAAGAGGAGGAACCTCCAAGGAAGGTATTAGAGGCCAAGCAGAGGATCAATAAAGAACAGGAAGCAAGGATGAGCCACTGCAGTGCAGCATAGGGGAGCATCAGAGAAGGAGTGAAGGAGGGGGGAAACTGGCTGGGGAAAGAGTATAAAACAAGGAATTATAGCAGAAGATCAATTTAGGGAAAGGAGGAATTAAAACTGTGAATGTGAATTGGGGCTTTACTGTTATAGGCTGTAAAAAGAGGTGGGTCGAAGATAGAGAATTGCCTGAGCTCAGGGGGTGGCAGTAGAGCTCAAAAGGATAGAGACTCTGCAATGAAAGTGGGATACTGTGGTCCATCATGGCACCCATTCCCATAATGTCCTGATCAATTTTCTTTTCCTAATTCCTCCAAAGATTCATTCAATCTAATTAGAAAATGTAATAAAAATGAAGCATGAACCTTCTAACTTCTCTACTCTAGTTGCCTACTTAGTTCTTCCCTTTCCATCTATATAAAGCAGTTAGATTACAAACCTGATAATTGGATAATTTGCCTATGTCTATTCTGGAAAGCCCTTTAGACTCAAAGTAGAATTTTTGTGTTTTCTCATTTACCCTTCATTTAGCCATTCATATGTTAATTATCTACCAAATGATGGGAAGTATTTCTTCAGTGAAAGACTCAGTGAGCTTCATCCCTTCACTCCAAACCCTTTATTTTCTTTCCTTTGGCCATGGGGAAATAGCTCCAAGAGCAATAAGGGGAAATCTGACACAGGAGAAATCAGACCCTTCACAACCCAACTCTCATAGATCAGGCAATTTTCCTTCTATCCTTACCTAAATGCTTAAAGGCCTCTTCATTCCAGATCACTGTTTCATCTTGTCTGGGTGGATGTGAACCAAGAATAACCACTGAAGGATTTTTATCGCCCCTCCTAGTTGTAGGTGATTTCTCAACCTCTCCTGAGTTGGTTGCTCTGATTTAGTACTGAATATCCATCAGTTTGGTATCCAAATTTGCTTTCCCACAGGCAGATCTCAGATGGC
>JAQZBX010085200.1:0-13155 GCA_029593785.1 Cabassous unicinctus
AAAAAGTGAAATTTTCATTGTAAGGGAAAGACAGCACAAACAGATTAATAATAGAATTAATAATAGACAGTAGAACCACTAAGTGCAACTACTATTTTTTCTTCAAATCTTCCTCAAGAAAGAGAATGGTCTTAAAACTAAATCTGTGGAGCAAGTGTAGCTCAGTGGTTGAGCCCCTGCTTTGCATGTATGAGGTCCTGGGTTCAATCCCTAGTACCTCCTTAAAAAAAAAAAAAAAAAAAAAACTAAATCTATGGCAAAAGTGCATAACCTGAATCTAAACAACATGAGAAAATATTAGACAAACCCAAATTGAATGACTTTACAAAATAACTAGTCTGAACTTTAAAAAAAAAAAATGTCAAGGTCAGGAAAGGCAAAGGAAGGCTGAGGAAATGTTTTGTATTAAAAGAGACTGAAAGGGAGAGGATGTGGCTCAAGTGGTTGAGCACCTGACTCCCACATTGGAGGTCCCAGGTTTGGTTCCTGGTGCCTCCTAAAGAAGAAACAAACAGAAAACAAGCAAAAAACAACAAGCAAACATGCGAAGGAGCCATCTCGGGATGGGGGGTGGATATATTACAGGGAGCAGATGTGGCTCAAGCTATTGGGCTCTTGCTTCCCACATGGGAGGTCCCAGGTTCGGGCCTAGGAAACTTGGCTGGGCTTGTCCTCCCAGGATTTGCCCTGCAAACAAAAGCAGCTTGCAGACAGCTAAGCAGTGTAAGCAATAAGTCAAAGCAGACTAGGGCAAAGGGCTACATGATTAAAGTCATACAAATAGAACACCCAGAAGGGGAGAAAGTCTATTTCATGGGGAATAGGTGGGATATTCGAATTCCTGTAAATGGGGGAATTTGTAAGGCCATGAGTAACCACAAGTTCAGGACAAGACATAAGTTCAGAAAATATGGAGAGGAGCTTGCATTTCACATTCGCCTTAGGCCAATGTTCTTGACAGGAGGGCTAAACTCTGAGGGAGAGAACCAGCCAATACAGAGCAAATTTGCCAAGAATGTGAAAGATGCTGGGTTTTTTTGTTTGTTTGTTTTCTTTTGTTGCTGTTGTTGTTTTTCTCCTGAAGACAGGAACTAACAAAATCTCAGGGAAATCTCTGTCATATCACTATTTGGATACAAACTCCAGGAACAGATAGCTCAGGGACTAAATCCCAGTGTTAACACTTTACATTTTAATATTTTAGAGTGGGCAACAAAAGAACAAAAGGTTACAAGACAAACAAAGAAACAGGAACCGATGGCCCATCTAAAAGAACAAAATAAAAATCAAGAATCCATCAATGGGAACTTTCAGGGAAGAGGGTGAAATAGGAAGCTCCAGGACTCAGTCCTTATACCAAAACAACTATTAAACAGACAGGAGCTGCCTGAAACAACTATTTTGAAACTCCAGAGGCCAGAAGAACACTGTGCAGTACCCAGGAAAGATCAGGAGGAAGAGGCTGATAAACGATGGTAAAGAACTATAAATTTTTCTCTCCATGCTGCAGCTACCGGTGCCCATCCACAACTCTCGCGGCAGGCCACCACAGGGTCCAGTCCCTGACCAGCTGCTGCTGAAAGAAAGGGACATAAGAATCCTCTTCCCCACAGCTGATCACTAATCACAGCTTTTGATCAGGGAATTTGGAATGCTGGGTCCCAGCTCTAAAGACAGCCATCGTTTCAACCTCCCCAGACGGGTGGAAGTAGTGGAGATTTAATGATGCAGTGTTTCCTCAGGGCTGTGGGGGACAGTTAGCTCAAGGGCTGCATTTGCTGGGCAGGCCAGGAAAGCTGCCATTGGAGAATGGTTTGGTGCCCTTCATGATCCCCTCCGCAGTGTACTTTGGCATCTGCCTGCACCCTCTTTGTTGGTCTCTGTCCTAGTTTTGACTGGGAAAGACTGACTTGCAAAGTCCTCTCCAGATGGCCCACCTCCCAGAACTTGCCCTCCTGGTGAAAGCAGTTTGAGACAATGAAAGGAGTGTTAAAACCTATAGAGGTAGAGAGTCTGGGACAAAGGCCTGCCAGTCTTAAATACCTGAGACAGTAAAGTTCATCTCCTGGGAAACAGAGGGGACAACCAAACTCATGTAAACAGGGGAAGTCCAAAACAACTAACAAACAAAAGCCCAAACAAGACAGAGGCCCAGAAAGACACAGAAAACCCTGCACATTACATTCACCTTGGGCAGACCTTCCTGATGGGAGGGCTAAAGCTCAAGAAAATCTCTGTCTTCGTTAAAAAACCAAGAAACAGACATCCCAGGGAGTAAATTCCAGAGTTAACATTTGAAAATATTAAAATGTACAGTGTGCAACAGGAGTACAAGACAAACAAAGAAACAGGAAATGACGGCCCATCCAAAGGAAGAGGCTAAAAATATAGAAAACACCAAGGAAGAAGATGAGAATGTGGACATGCCAAATAAAGCCATTAAAAATTTGATCTTAAAAATGCTCAAGGAGATAAGGAAAGTACACGAAAGAACTAAAGTATATCAGGAAAACAACAAATGAACAATATGAGAGTATAAGTAAAGACATTTTAAAAAGGAACCAAACAGAACTACTAGAGTTGAAGACCACAACAACTGAAATGAGAAATGCCCAGGAGGGTTTCAAGAGAAGATTGGAGCTGCCAGAACAATGGATCCATGAACTTGAAGATAAGACTCTTGAAATGAGTCCGGCTGAAGAGGAGAAAGAAAAATATATATATATTAAAAAGTGAAAATAGCCTAAGACAGCTATGGAACCCCATCAAGCATCATATATGCATTTTGGAAGTCCCAGAAGGAGTCCTAATTATATTGAGTGCTGATTTCTCATCAGAAACCATGGAAGCAAGGCAGTGGGTTGAAATACTTAAAGCGCTGAAGGAAAACTGCCATCCAAGATTTTTATATCCAGTGAGACTCTCTTTCAAAAATGAGGGAGAGATTAAGACATTTCCAGATAAACAAAAACTGAGGGAGCTCATCATCACCAGACCTGCCCTACAAGCAATGCTAAAGGGAGTTCTTCAGACTGGAAGGAAAGGACACTAGAAAGTGTTTCAAAGCAGCATATAGAAATAAAGACCTGTGGTAAAGGTGGAGGAGATCTGGCGAGTGAGAATAGAAGGTGCTGGAGGATATGGTGGACTATAAAGAAAAAATATAAAATACCAGAGGCCATTCTATTCTCTAAGATAAGAATTTCTATCATCTGACGCTGCCTTTGAATAAGGAAGAAAATCATTCCACACAGCACCTGGCTACCATGAATTACTATCTGGAAAGAAAAAAGACATTCAGTTCTGAGCTTGGCTTGTGATCAGTTTAGACCCCCGGGTACAAGAATTTCACCTGCCAAAGATTCAGTCATAGGATAATGGGGATGAATGAGACATTACTTATTAGCAGCTAAGTTCTCAGAAGACATGTAAGTCCAATGTGTTGACTTATGGCACATTTTACTCTAGATGCTAATTAAATGTGTTATGTACCTTTGACATAAAATAATACCCAGAAAGATTCCTCTTTCTGATTGTTTAAACATTAAGTGTGATGACAAAAATATATGAAATCTTCTTAGTGTGTTAACTAACACTATTTCATTAATATCTGATTCATCATTAGCCTCCTTTCCTTTTATTCCATAAGTTTTATGTGTTTTACAAGCCTGCCTTATAATCCTATGAATTTACATAGAGAACTGAACATTTAAGAAATAAAGAATAAACAAAACAAAGACAAAGAAAATCCATCAATGAAGAAGACCAGACTTTGGACATACTAAACAAAGACATATAAAAAATGATCCTCAAAATGCTCAAGTAGTTAAAGGAAAGCACAGAGAAAGAACTAAATGATATCAGAAAAACTGAATGAACAATGAGAATCTCAATAAACGATAGAAATTTTGAAAAAGAACCAAACAGAAATACTGGAGTTGAAGACCACAACTACTGAAATTAAAAATTTCCTTGAGGGTTTCAAAGCAGATTGGACCTGGAAGAAGAAAGAAAAGGTGAACATGAAGATAAGAGAATTGAAATTATCCAGGCTGAGCAACCGAAAATAAAAAGAATGAAAAAAAGTGAACAGAGCCTAAGAGATCTGTGGTACACCATCAAACATACCAATATACTCATTATGGGAGTCCCAGAAGGAGAAGAAAGAAAGGGGCAGAGGAATATTGAAAGAAATACTGGCAGAAAAATTCCCAAATTTAATGAATGACATGAATATGCACATTCAAGAACACCAATGAACCTCAAACAGGATAAACTCAAAGAAAACTACACACAGACACATAGTAGTCAAATTGTCAAATACCAGAGACTAGGAGAGAGTCCTTAAGGCTGAAAGAGAAAAGCACTGTATTATGCACAAGAAGTCCCAATAACATTATCTGCCTATTTCTAATCAGAAACCATGGAGGCAAGGAGTGAGTAGACTGAGAGAAAACAATATCCAACCAAGAATTTTATATCTGGGAAAATAGTCTTTCAAAACTGAGGAAGAGATTAAGACATTCCCAGATAAAAAAAAACTGAGAGAGTTCATCACAATGCAAGTAAAGAGAATGAATCAGTCATCCAAAACCTCCCAACAAAGAAAACCTCAAGACCAGATAGTTTCACTGGTGAATTTTACCAAACATTCCAAAAGAATTAACACCAATCCTGTTCTAACTCTTCCAAAAAATTGAACAGGAGACAACACTACCTAACTCATTCTATGAGTCCTACATCACCCTCATACCAAAGCCAGATATAGATACTACAAATAAAGAAAATGACAGACCAATATCCCTTATGAATATAGATGTAAAAGTTCTCAATAAATATTAGCACACCAAATGCAACAGCACATTAAAAGAATTATTGATCCCCATGATCAAGTGGGATTTATCCCAGGTTTGCAAGTATGGTTCAATTTATGAAAATCAATTAATGCAATACACCACATTACTAGAACAAAAGGAAAAACCACATGATCGTCTCAAATGGATGCAGAAAAGACATTTGACAAAATCCAGATTTATCCTCAATCTAATAAAGGGCCTATATGAAAAACCCACACCTTATGGTGAAAAACTGAAAGCTTTCCCTCAAAGATCAGGAGCAAGACAAGGATGCCCACTGTCACTACTGTTTTTCTCCATTGTACTGGAAGTTCTACCCAGAGCAATTAGGCAAAAAAAGGAAATAAAAAGCATTCAAATTGGAAAGGAAGAAGTAAAACGTTCCCTATCTGTAGATGACATGATCCTATATATATAGAAACACCTGAAAAGTCCACAGCAAAGCTACTAGAACTAATAAACAAATTCAGCAAAGCATGGGGTAAAAGATCAACATGCAAAAATCTGTAGTGTTTCTATACTTTAGTAATGAACAGTCTGAAGGAAATCAAGAAAACAAACCCACTGGAAAAAACAAAACTAAAAAGAATCAATTATCTAGGAATAAATTTAACCAAGTATGTAAAGGACTTATACATGGAAAACTACATTGCCAAAAGAAATCAAAGAAGACCTAAATAAATGGAAGGACATTTCATGTTTATAAATTGGAAGACCAAATATTGTTAAGATGTCAATTCTACCCAAAGTGATTTACAGATTCAATGCAATCCCAATCAAAATTTCAACACCCTTCTTTGCAGAAATGAAAAAGCCAATAATCAAATTTATATGGAAGAGTAAGGGGCCTTGAATAGTCAAAAACATCTTGAAAAAGAACAAAGTTGGAGGACTCACTTTCTGATTTTCAAACTTATTACAAATCTACAGTTATCAAAACAGCATGTTACAGAGTAAAAAAATTTAACACATTCCATGGAACTCCACTATACAAACAGTGAAGCCTAAGTTAAACCATGGACTATAGTTAATAGTACAATTATAAAAATGTGCTTTCATCAATTGTAACTAGTGGTCCACACCAATGCAAGTGTTAATAGGGTGATATATGAGAATCCTGTATTATATGCATGATTGTTCTATAAACCCACAATTTCTCTAATAACGTAAAAAAAAGGAAAGCAGTGGTTGGAGAAAATGGTGGGACCCATTTCAAATATTTTCTCCCTGCCCCAAACACCAGGTACTGGCATGGATATGAATAAGTTCATATTCAATATAGTCACACATAGGAGATAGATGTGGGCTTTTACAGCTTTCACTGGGCCACGGTGGGCCTACTTGTGCTCTGGCACTTTCATGGGCAGTGCTGAGGAGATCATTAATCTGCCTCTTTGCTATTTTTTTGCCCAGCACAAGGATGACTCTGGCCTATAAATCCGCCCAGTACTGACTGGGAAAAATCAATAAAGGGATACATTACAGAGGAAAACAGTCACTCAGTAAGGGTACATATCTGAGGTATGGGACCCAGAAAGTGAGCAAAGGGAGAGTGATGTTTTAAGGAAATAAAATGGGGAGAAAATTGCATCAACTTGGCAGGCCTGGATCTGGAACAAAGTAGATCTTGAATCTGGTCTTCAAGATGTTATTCTAAGCTTCTTGCTTCAGCTAATCTCTTTGGGCTACAATAGGCCATTTGTTAAGATGGGATCCCACCACACCCTCAGTCAGCACTGTGCCTTCCTAGGAACTAGAGCGTATGGCAGAGAAACAAAACAACTACATACATGTAAATGACTCAAACCCTACATCTTTGCTCATGTAAGTTAATTAATAAAAAGTACCAGGGAGTGCATGTAGCTCAAGTGGTTGAGCACCTGCTTCCCATGTCCAAGGTCACAGTTTCGATCTCCAGTACCTCCTTAAAAAAAAGAAAAAAAAAAGAAAAGAAAAGAAAAGAAAAAGTATCCATGGTGAAGATTTCTAAGCAGTAAGTGCTGGGAGGCAGTGTGGCCAATGGGGAAAACATGGACTGGGGTCAGACCTGTTACTGATTCTTTCTTAGTCTTTGCACACCAGTCCATTAACCCTTGTCCAACACCTCAGTATCTTCAACCCTAAGGTCAGTTTGAACCTCAAACATCTGTGATAATGGCCATTTTTATCACCACAAAGACAGGAAATACTCACTGAAAAAAAAAACAAAAAACAGCATGGTACTGGCACAAAGACATTCAGGAAGACCAATAGAATCAAATTGAGACTTCAGAAATAGACCCTCACATCTATGGCCAATTGATTTTTGACAGTGATGCCAAGTCCAGTCAATGGGGAAAGAACAGTCTCTTCAACAAACTGTGCTGGGAAAACTAGATATCTATATGCAAAAGAATGAAGGTAGACCCCTACCTCACACCATATACAAAAATTAACTCAAAACAGATCAAAGACCTAAGATAAAAACCAAAACTATAAAACTCCTAGAAGAAAACATAGGGAAACATCTTCATGACCTTGTACTGGGCAATGGCTTCTTAGACTTTTACAGCAAAGCACAAGCAACAAAAGAAAAAATCGATAAATGGGACCCCCTCAAAATTAAAAAAACTTTTGTGCCTCAAAGGATTTTATCACAAAAGTGAAAAGACAGCCTACTAAATGGGAGAAAATATTGCAAACCACGTATCCGATAAGGGTTTAATACCCAGAATATAAAAAGAAATCCTACAATTCAACAACAAAAAGACTAAAGCCCCAAATTGAAAATGAGCAAGAGTCTTGAATACACATTTCTGCGAAGAAGATATACAAATGGCCAAAAGGACATGAAAAGATGTGCAACATCATTAGCCATTAGGGTAATGCAAATCAAACCCACAATGAGATACCATTTGACACCCACTAGAATTGCTACTATTAAAAAATGGAATTGACTGAGGTGATGACAACACAACTCTTTAATGAAAATGAGAGCCACTGAGTTAACACTTTGAATGGATTGTACAAGACATGGGACTATATAACATAGTGAATCCTGTGGTGGAAGATGGACTGTGTTTAACAGAACAAATACGAGAACTTCTCTCATGAATTATAACAAATACTTAATACTAATACATGGTTTTAATAATCAGGTGGGTTGGGGGGAAATGCACCAAATATAAGATATGAGCTATAGTTAGTAGTAATATTTTTATTGTTTCTAACAAGTGGTTCACAACAATGCAAGGTGGTGGTGGTATGGTGGTATATGGGAGCCCTGTATGATGATACGCATGTTTCTTTTGTAAGATCACAACTTTCACTATACACCTATTGTTTGTGGATGTTCGTGTATGAATGATATACTTCAATAAAAAATTTTAATGGAAAATAACAAGTGTTGGAGAGGATGTGGAGAAATAGGAACACTCCTTCATTGTTGGTGGAAATGTAAAATGGTGCAACTTCTGTGGGAAACAGTTTGGCAGGTCTTCAAAAAGCTAAGTATAGAATTACCATATGTCCTGGTAATCCCACTTCTAAGTATATACCCAAAAGAACTGAAATGGGGATTTGAACAGATATTTGCACACCTATGTTCATAGTGGCATTATTCACAACTGCCAAAAGACAGAAGCAAACCAAGTGTCCATCAACAGATGAATAAACAAAATATGGTATATACATACAATAGAATATTATTTAGCCAAAAAAGGAATGAAGTTCTCATACATGAGACAATATGGATGAACCTTGAAGCCATCATGTTGAGTGAAGTAAGCCAGACACAAAAGGACAAATATTGTATGATCTTATTGATATGAAATAATTAGAAGAAGCAAATTCATAGAGTCTGAAACTAGATTACAAGTTACCAGGGGTCAAGATGAGGGTAGGGGATGGGTACAGAGCTTCTGTTTGGGGTGTTGGGAAAGTTTTGCTAATAATGGTGTAATTAACACCATTGCATTATATATTTGTATGTGGTTAAAAGGAGAAATTTTATGCAAATATTCTCGCTGTCCTGATTTTGTGATAATCAGGGTAGGCTAAACATTTGCTATATTAGAAACCATGCATGTGTCCCCAGACCTAGTTTTTTGCCCTAGGTCTGGTTTTTAGAATGCTAGTGATAAACTAAGCCTAATTTATTATATGACTATCCTGTATGGGAAAAGACTGTAACTTTGGTCAACCGTAAGAGATATAGCAGGGGGATGGATGTGGCTCAAATGGTTGGGTGTCCATCTCCCATATGGAGGGACCTGGGTTCGATCCCTGGGACTGTGCAGTAAAAATAAAAAAAAGAAAAATATAGAAGGCACGTGGGCCACCAAGCCCCGTGTACAGGTACGCTGCCAGGCCCCGTGCGCGGTGAGCCGCCAGGCCCCGTGAGCCATGCAGCAAGATGATGACATTACAGGAGAGTGACACAAGGGAGATCCAAGACGAGACGCACCAAAAAAACAGGAATTAAGGTGGCGCAGGCGGTAGGACGCCTCTCTCCCACATTGGAGGTTCCAAGGATCGAATGCCAGTGAAGACAGGAGGAGAAGGATGAGAAGAGAAGGCAGGAAACAGACACAGAGAGTTGCCCAGCGAATGGACACAAAAACAGCAAAAATGGGGGGACAAAAGTAAATAAATAAATAAATTCTTTAAAAAAATGTATAGGGGAATAAGATACGGACTACAGTTATTAGTAAAACTTTGATGATGCTCTTTCATAATTTGTTAACAAATGTTTCACAACAATGCAAAGTATTTGTGGTCGGGTGATGTGTGGGAGCCCTGTATGATGTTATGCATGTTTGGTTTGTAAGTTCTCAATATTTACTGAACACTTATTGTTTATGCATGTTCAAGTATGAATGATATATTTCAATAAATTGTTTTTAAAAAAAGGAGAAATTTTAGGGTACAAATATGTTACTAGAAAAAAAAACAGTGAGGCCTAATGTAAATTATGGAGTATAATTAATGGCATAATAATAATATTTCCTCAATTGTAACAAAGGTAACACACTAATGCAAAGTGTTAATAATAAGGAAAACTCTGTGAGTGAGGGGAGGGGTATATAGGAACTCTGTACTTTCTGCATGATTTTTCTGTAAACCTACAACTTATAAACTGTCAGATAGATAGATGATAGATAGCTAGATAGATAAACAGATAGCTAGCTAGATAGATAGATAGGTAGGAACTTTCCCAAAATAGGAGTCAGTAGGATGAGAGAATCCAGATACACAAAGGAACTCAGATCCGATACCATAGGCTAATGATGGGCAAATGTTGCAATTGGTAAAGAGTGGATTATGATAATTATAAGTTGGTAAGCTTGATATTGATCCCTGGAAAAATTCCAGAATATATTCTCAAATGGATGGTTTGTGAGCACTTAGAAAAGATTGTGAGGATCTCTAGGGGTCCAAATGAACTCCCCTACAAGTAAATACATATAAATCAGGCCAAACTAACCTCATTTTCTTTTCTAAAATAGATTCAATTAAAGAATTGATCATCAGTGCAATGTTATCTTTATCACAGGAAAATTTTTGACATGGTTGTTTGTAACGTCCTCACCGAGCAGAGCGCGATACAATACTTGACATTTTCTCGGCAGCTTCAACACCACCACCTGAAGAAAACTGATGAATCTGCTTTGGATGGGGAGGGATGACTCTAGAGGAGGGCGACAAAGCCCTCCTCTGTTAAACTCTTCATCAAGAAAAGACAACATAAGACCCATTTATCACATTCGGGAGACTATACAAAGATGCAAAGAGAAAACATGAGCAGGGCGGTGAGGCAGCCAGTTGGAACAGAGATGGAATTCGAGGATGCATCCAGCCCCCTCACCTGCTAACTGGTCCGCCCTGTCATTCACCATTTATCATCCTGAGACTCCCAGGTGGTGGAGTGGGGATGAAATGAGAGAATGAGCAAAAGGCATTATGCAAACTGCAAGCTCCCCATACCCCACTAATCATCGGCGACACCCCATGCTGGGAGATTCAATCAGAGCTCCAGCAGCGTGCATGCTGAAAGGGTGAGATGGAGACAGCCTCTGTAACTCCTATTCGAGATCACTGTCCTTTTTTTGTTGTTGTTTCTACCACTGTCTTCACCAGGTTTCAGAGGCAGGGGTTTACTAATTTATAAATCTAATTGTGTGTGGATTTATAAGGCCCATTTAGAAGATGTCCATGCATTTCCTAGTCTTCAGTGGAGTTTAGACATTCAGTCCTGTGTTCATTTCCTGGGGCTACCATAACAAATGACGATAAACCGGGTGACTTAAAACAACAGAAATGGATTCACTCATAATTCTGGAGGCTAGAAGTCCTATATCAAGGTGCCACACTCCCCCTGGCGTCGCTAGAGGATCCTGACTTGGCTCGTCCAGCTTCGGATGGTCCCAGGTGTTCCTTGGCTTGTGGCAGCATCACCCCAATTTTGACCTCATCTCCACGTGGCCGCCTTCCCTCTGTGTCTATCTCTTCTCCTGTTTCTTACAAACAGTCATTGGTTTAGGGTCCACCCTAATCCAGTATGACCTCTTCTTAATTGAACTAGTTATATCTGCAAAGACTCTATTTCCAAACAAGGTCACATTCACAGCTTCCGGGGGTTAGAACTTGATTTTATCTTTCGGAGTGAAATGATTCCACCCACCACAAGGCCATTAAAAATTCACCACAGGGGAACAGCTGTAGCTCAGTGGTTGAGTGCCTGCTTCCCATATGCAAGGTCCTGGGCTCAATCCCTGGTACCTTCTTAGAAAATAAACAAAAAAATTCTCCACAGCTTTATTTTAGAAACTTTCTCATCAGACCTCCAATTCCATCTTACCCCCACGGATCAGTCAGTCAAAGTGGGCCATGACAAACTTCTTTATTTCTTTCAATCCCATACTTCCTTATGGTAAGAGTGGATTTCTAAAACCCTCAGTAAAGACTATTAGCATTTCTACCTCCAAGTTCCTTCCTAGTTCTTCAGCCTTGTTCTAACAATCTTTTCTCCTCCAATGTTTTGAACCTCCGCCTTTCCAAGGATGTCTCAGTTTTTTTTCTCTTCATTCAAACTTCATTCAAACTTGAGGACTTACCCTGAGGTCTTCAAGTCTAATTAGTGTTTTCTAGGTGTGTCACACAGGATCTTAATTAGGAATCCCACCAGACCCGTATCCACATCACTAGACCCAGAGGTCCCCAAATCAAGAAGGTCTAGGAAATGCTTTGCCTCTTGAAGACTGAAGGATTCCCTAGAACTGTTAATATTGCCTTCTGATTCTTCAAGAAAGGGATATGAGATGTAGCATTTCCCAAATTTTCCAATTTAGAATTCCATTTTCCAGAACATCTTGAGAGACTAATGTCCCACTTTCACAAATGCTGGTCTGCCCACAAGGTTTCCACTTCCTATTGGTCTGTGACAGAGACCACTAACTGTCCACCCAAATCCTTTTTCCTGTCTTCTTGGACACAGAGCTAGACTCCATTTAACAACCTCCTTGCAGGTAGGTGTGAGCATGTGACAAAGTTGTTTCCAATAGAATGTGAGTAGGACTGATACTTGCTTCTTCTAGGCCCAACCCACACACACAAAATACCCACATACTCTTCCATGACCTTTTTCTTGACCTTGGAAGAGATGATAGAGTCACTATCAGCCAGGGTCCCTACTTTGATAATCTGAATAGCTGCCCAGAACTGTTGCATAAGAAAAAGATAAACTTTTATTATCTTAATCCATGAACTGCTGAGGCCTATTTGTTTCTGCAGCCTAACTCCTTATCCCACCTGGTGATTCTTCTTCACTCCTGGTAAGTTAGCCTCTGCCCCTAACCTTGCCACTGAAACTGCCCATGAACATTGTCGACGACTGTATAGCCATATCCTGAGACTGTGTCTCAGTTCTTAACCTCCTCACATAATCTGACCCGCTTCACCACCATTTCCTCCTTGCTGGATATCTGCAACCTTGTTCTGTCTGTTTCCATTGCTCTTCCACCACTTCCTCCCCCAGCTTTGGGTGTGCCTTTCACTGCTTTCTTTGGTCCTTCTTGCTTTTCTCCATAGTTTCATCTCTTATCTCATGAGCTCTACAGTCTCCTCCATGTAGTCATTCAAGTACCCAGGTTGATGATGGCTTATCAAATCTACATATGTCCCCCTAACTTCACATCTGTACCCTCCAATACTTATTTCCAAATTACTATAGGATTTCGTCACTTAGAATCACTGACCATAGATGTTACAGTTTACCATGGCTGTGATGGCAAATACTATACAATGGGTTGACTGAAACAAT
>JAQZBX010085201.1:0-13160 GCA_029593785.1 Cabassous unicinctus
AGAGTTTCATCTTGTTGATAATGGAGACTCCTTAACACCTAGTCAGAAGCTATCAGCATTAATACTCTTTGTTCCCCTGCTTAGGTCACCTTTTTCCAATGTTTGGAGTAGTGCTTTAAAAAATGTTTAAAATGAAAAGTAGGCAACAGAACAGGATGCATTGGGAGGGGAAGGTGTTACAGAGAAAGGGATAGAAAAGAAAAAGAAAACATGAGGTAAAAAGGCAAGGGGGTTTCAAAAATGAAAAACCAAAAACTAAAATGATTTAAAAAAAAAACAAAAGCAAAAGATTTTCAATCAATCTGTGACAAAGCAAAAACACAGAAGTCTTTGTACCTATTAGGATTTACACTGATCCTCTCATCAAGGTGTGCCTGATAATGCAGTTTGCTTCAAGTCCACCTTTCTGGCTTGGTTACTCCTGACCTGACATGATGGCATCAGCCACACACCAGTAACATGATCTCCTCCACAGAGGTGCAGCCTCTTACCTGACCACCATGCCCCATCAGCACAGTGCCTCTCTACACACAGATCACATCAGGCCCCACAGTAGCACATTCCCCAGCCCCTGCCCCAGGTGTGCATGAGGTTCAGACAATAATGCGAAACTGGCACAGAAAGGTATAAATGCCCACAGTAAGTCTTTACATTCATTTCCAAACCACATGCAGTGTAAAAGACAGCAAGAGCTGCTTCTGGGAACTGTGTCCGCTGACCTCTGCCAGAGAAGCAGGCAGTGCTGCCTGCACCATGGTCACCAGAGCCAGGTGCATGCTGTGCCCCACACTCACTCTCATGAAGGTGCCTGGCCACCACAGTGACAGTGAGGAGATTCACCTCTCAGACAGCACCTAAGAAAGGGCATCTTGTGTTTTCAATATGAAACATTTTATATGGCAAAATTCCATCCCAAGAATTCTTGGATTCAGTCTTCACACACTTTTTAAAAAATATTTATTTAACCAAATATATAATAAATATAACCATTTCAACATATAAACAATATAAAAATTTTAATGAGATATCATATATATATTTTAATAATATGTCTTGAAAATCCAGTATGCATTTTACATTTACAGCAGACCTCAATTCAGACCTGAAACATCTGAAGTGCTCCACAGCCACATGAGTATATGGTTACTCTATTAGACAGCACAAATTTAGACAATATATTCAGTTTGTCTAGACTAAAGCATAACTTACAGCACATGCATTGGCTACTAGTTATCAATGAAGTCCTCCCATAGAATAAACATACAAAATTTTATCAGCTAAAACATTTGATTGCAGTTAAATCAAATTCACTATTTGGAGAAAAATGCAGGGTCCCAGAGTCATGATACACCAGGCAAGAGGAAACCAGAGGATTTATAGCAAATGTTGTAAACCTCCAAGAGCTAAGCATCCTGAACAATGTTTGACATCATTATTTATCTACAGCCTTTCTTGTATGTGCCAAAACCTGGACACCTATGCTCAAAATACACTTTTATTATCAGTTCTAAAAGTTAGACCTGGGGCTTTCTAAAATGATTTGATTTACTATGCTTACTTATGCTTTTTGTGCTGCAATAAGAAATTTACAGTATGTTGAACATTTTATAGGCTCCTAAAAACCTTCTTCCATGTTTGATTTCATATCCTGCCAGCCCAACCTTGCTAAGGGCTTATGTTTGTTTGCTTTGAAAATTTTTTAACATTTTTTAAAGTATTTTTTTTTCTTTAAAGATACTTAGATTACACAAATGTTACACCAAAAATATAGGGATTCCCATATGCCCCATTCCCCACACATCCCACAACCTCCCACATAAACAACATCCTTCATTAGTGTGGCACATTTATTGCAATTGATATATGCATCCTTGGGCATTGCCAGTGAGCATGGACCATTCTTCACATTGTAGTTTATATTCTCTCCCACACAATTCTGCAGAATATGGAAAGATATACAATGGCATATATCTGTCATTGCAACGCCATTCAGGACAATTCCCAAGTCCTGAAAAAGCCCCCACATTATACCTGTCTTTCCCTCCCCCTGCCCACAGAGCCTCCAGTGACCACTGCCTCCACATTAATGTTGTAATTTCTTCCATTGCTAGGATCACAAGTCTATAGTAAAATACCAGTAAGTCCACTCTAGTCCATAGTTCATTCCCCAATCCTGAGGATTCTGTCATGGTGATGTCCACTACACCTCTAATTGAAAGGGGGCTTTGATCCCATACAGCTGATGGATGGGACTTTCTTGCTTGCAGTTGTAGGCTCTCTCATTTCCTTGGTATGGTGGTTGTCAATCCCCACCTCCTTGTTAGCTGTCCTGGGTGAGTCCAATGAACTGGAGAGTAGGTGTTGCAACTCTGCTTTATTTGGTACTGAATATAGTTCAGTCTACATAAGACATCACTTCAAAATTATGTGGATACCACTACCATTTTCAGCTTTAACTGTAGAGAATGAAAAACAACTCTCATCTTGAATGTTCTGAACCAATGATCACTAATAAGAATGTGATTACCAATGGGACCCTGTCTGTAAACCTGGTTAATTTGGTGCACAGGAATATTAAACACCAGTGCAAGTTTTCCAGCCTCTTCTGAGGCAACCATTTCTTCCAAGTAGATTGCATGGTAAACACAGAGTGTCCCACTGCCATTCTCACCCCCACTACCTACAGCCTGCTGCATGAGGCTGGGCTGCTGCTGGCAGACATAGATGGTTAAACAGGACCTAACCAACCTTGACTTCAGTGACTTACAGAGCTGAATTCCTTCACCTACATTATAAATTTGTACTAAATCCTCTTTTGTCAGTTTTAGTAAGTCAGCATCTGAAAAATTGAAAACAGTCTAGTGTAGGAAGAGACTCAGTTTTTGAGCAACCATTGACATTTTTCCTGAATGGTGGCTGAAGGCTGAAGCTTTTCACCAGAGACCTGTGAAACTTCATCTCCCTGATGATTTGGGGAAGATGAATTAAATAATTTAAAAAGTTACATTCAAGTCAACCAATGACATCCCTATTTTTTTCTCACAAAATTCAAAGACATCAACAAAACCTCCTATGTCAGTAATAAAAATAAAAAGACTTTGACTCTCTGTTATCATAATATCATAGTTGAATAAAACTAGCTTTAAAAATGATCTAAAGGCACATGATGCAGTTCATTATGTATAACAACAATAGGAAGAGTTTCCCAGTGTTCAAAAAGGCTGCTCCATTAAATTTACCTCCAATCAATAATTAGGAGTTCACAAATAAACCTGGGCAATTAAATCAATACTGCCAGGCAATTATATTCCAGAGTCCAGGCTCCATGGCACAAAAAGGCACTATATCAAACTGCTGTATTAAGTGGTCTGATGCCATTTTCAACAGGATTTTTTTACACTAACTCTAACCTCTACATGTGTTAGTCAACAAAACAGTTCCAGTGTCAGTATAGTTTTAGTCAAATCTACTAAAGATTTACCCATATGGATTTATCATTTTTATGTTCATAATTGATAACATTTCAAACCAAAGAAATACAAGGCATATTTAGAATTTGAACATTAAAAATTATTAAAATGCTATGGTTTTTAAAAAAAAACATTTTCAAGCTAAAACACAACCTACTATTAATTATCACTGAACTCCTATCATGTACCTGACACTGAGCTGGGTGCTGAATAAATGTGATTAAGAAATGGTCTTTCATCTCAAAAAAGCAAGTTGTCCCTATGAAAGGCTTTTTTAGCACCTGCAAGTCTGCATTTAACAACTTCAAGCAAAAGAATGTCAATTACCCTCTATTATTATTGAAATGGTCCTGGATAATGTTTCAAAAATACATGCTGATAGTAAGGATATAAAGAGCTCATATATTATTTAGTTATTCTTGGATTTAACAGAAGCACAGAAACTGCTATTTGTTCATATAAATGTAAAATATCAGTTATTTTAAACCATTACTTAGAAACATTTACGACATTCCAAAAATCACAAAACAATATTTTTGCTATTTTGACTCATGATTTAGCTTTTATTTATTCCACTTCATTTTAAAAATAAACAATGAGAATGAGTAGGAAGAAGTATAGTGAAAAGTTTGAGAATACCTTATCTGCTGTCAGTGATGTCTAAACAAAAGCTAGCTATGACTAGAAAAGCAGGACTCTCACCTGCCAATAGACTGCCCTTGATCACTTACAAGAGGGGCACATCTGAGCAGCCTATATGTGTATTAAAAATTACTTGAAAGGGAAGAAAAAGTATCACACAGGTCACAGCAGCAATCTCAATAGACACCTAAGGGATTTCAATTCATCTTGGCCTCATCATCCTCTACACAGCTTTCCACTCAGCCCTGAAAATGTCAATAGGAAAATGTTTGAGGAGCCTCTTTTGGATTTTTTCAGTCTTTTTGCCTTGACAAGATGACAAACCAATATTTACTTCACACTAACAAGCTACTCAAGGTCTCAGTAGAAAATATTGCAGAGAATGCAGGAAGGTACAGTAATAAACAGCTGTCTGGCTGTGAGGAAAACATGAATTGACTGGAAACAGGTCCAAAGTAAAAGGTCACTGAAATCCATGAACTGCTCAGGCGTCCATAACAACTACTAACTTTAAAGATAAATAATAAAGAATCTCTTTTCCTAAAAGGTCTGAGAGAATAGATCCTTTTCAGTCTAGCAAGCATAGAGGCTGACTCAATAATTTAGTTTATTTGCTAAGACACATGTTGGCTCTTTCCAAAGGCATTTGTTTCATTTACGTCCAAAAGTACAAATAGAGAGTGAATATTCCTGTCTACCTATTAGAATACTTCTATACCTAATAGAAGCAAGTAATGTTGTTGAAGTGTTTACAAAAGTTACACACCAAGTAAAATGTAAGGCTTGGAACTTTTATCAGGAAGTTTTAATGTATGAAGTAGAAAAATGAAATATTTATCCTTAAGAAGTTTTCAGATTCTATCTTTGCCCTTTCTGCTTCCTACAAGAAGAAAATTAAAACACCAGTGCTGATATCAGTTATATGATTTGATCATACTATTGGATACTGAATAAATCTAGAGGGATATTGGTAAAGTTGGATTAAACAAAGAGCAGCCTGTCCCCTCAAAGTAGGAAAATTAAAGTCCTTGTTTTATAATTTTATTTCATAAATATTTACATACATGTGAAAGATAAAGCTGTATTTTTTATTATTGACAATATAATTCAGGAATATTTTATTTCCGCCTTCACAGTGGAGCTCAAGGTGGGGCTGAGATGGGGGAAAGTGAGTAAAATAAAACGAAAAATAAGATGGACTTGAATAAAAGAATAATTTACGAGTGACCCTCATGAGATAACATAAAACTTTATTCTCAAAAATCTGACTTGTCAACAGGCAACTAAGGGGTATTTGCTACAATTAAAAACAGAATAAAACATAGCATGACTCTGGTGCATTTAAACGCTTGTTTATTTAAAATATCCAATAGATTTCTGATAGGATGAGGGATACTCCAACTTAAATTGCTGTAACTCACTATACATTTTCAATCCTTCCATTATCGAGATAAAACTCTGAAATTATAATACATTCCCTTGTACCATTGATGATTCACTTTAAAATAATTTTTCAATTTGCATAAAATTGTATTTTTCAAAAAGGGAAGGGTTTGGGAAAATAACATTTGTTGAAATCTACTGCATGGCAATCATCATGCTAGGCACTTTACATGAGCTATTATAGCACTTGACATGAATTTACTACAGTTTAATGTAGGTTAAAGAATGTAAGACAGGTGGTCTGGGCTCTGTTTGGGCAAATCACTCAACTTCTCAGACCTCTGAAAGATGCAGGGATTCATCTAAATGATCTCTGGTTTGAAATTAAATCTAGTAAATATATCAAGGTGCACTAATCATTCCCAGAACAGTGTTTCCACTTGAGTACTTATTCTTCAACAGGGCTACCATTTAATGTTGTGTGATATTTATATTATAATGCAACATACTTTGGCTTCAGACTTCATCTGTCCAAAGGTGGGTGAGCTATTTATTTCTTCACAGAAATGCCCATGCATTCTTTGGGACTATAAAAAAGATCCGTTTCTAATTCATAAAGGGGACAAATTTTTCTAATTTGTCCATTCAGAAGGGGGTGCTTTTTGCTAATTTGTTAGCCCAGACAGGGCATCATTTTAGAAACTACACAAAGGCAGTGGCCCTGTGTTCTAGAATATGTAAGCATGTTTATGTATGTAAGTTTGTGCATGCTGACACTTGTGGATGTGGTGCACATACACACAAGAGATTTTGCTAAATCTGCTGGTTTTAAAACTGTGGCAAGAGTGGAGGTCCCCAATTTACTTTTTTGTTAGGTTTCTCCTCATCAATCAACAAATATAAATTATCTATAATAAGGCCTAATTAAAACCATTGCTAGGAGTATTATTCTCTCCTGTGTCTTATATTTGATACTACATTTAATAATACTCTTTTACTTCAAAGTTCAGAATTTGGCAGAAAGTCACAGATGCTGTGGCATAGATTCTGAAAAATGGAATCTGTTAATTCATTGCAATAGGATGAAAATAATCACTGCAGGATTCCTTTGACATCTATTCTAAGAATTCTTGGAAACTTAAAAACTTTTGCAAGTTGTGCATCTACTCTACTCCAAAATCTCTTGAAAAAATGATGGAGAGCTAGAGACTGTTCTTACACAAACATTTAATTATTTTGTTTTATTAATTCAGACAACAAATATTTATTGAGTTGCTACTAGTGCAACTATCTCCTTAATCTTTCCAAACAATAAAAAATTGAATATTCATGCATTAAAGTCAGAGGCTCAGTAGAACAGGATTGAGTAACCTCCACAGGTTTCTCAAAAGACTACATAGGATGAGATTCTGCTTTTGATGAGGTAGTAACTAAATTGAAAACTCAGAGCCTTTTCCAAGGAGGTGCTGAACTGATAATGAAGACACACCTATGGGCATAAGTGATAGTTAGGCTAATGTGTCAACTCAGCCAGGTAATTGTGTCCAGCAAGCACTGGGCTAATTGTAATACAAGAATATTTATGGTCTCCAGTGAGTTTACTGAGTGAATGGCTGATTACATCTGCATCAATCAAGGAGATTGCTGTCAGCAATGGGTGATGCTTTTATCGAATCAGTTGAATACCTTAAAAGGGGAAGTGATTTCAACATTCTGAGAGAATTTCCCAGCTCATCTTTGGACAGCCAACTTCTCCCAGAAACTCATCAAGGATCTTCATTACTTTCATCAGAGCCTTTGGTTTGCAGCCTGCCTGCAGAACCTGGACTTGTACATCCCCATGGTCACAAGAAAGACTTTTATAGGATCTCATATTATTGACAGATATCTCCTGTTGATTCTGTTTCCCTAGAGAACCCTGACTAAATACAGCATATAAATTTACTCACAGAGGATAATAGTATTTTACCCAATATAAAGGAGTAAATAGTTTTTTCTATAACTTGAGCAACAATAATTTTGAATTTAACTACAGAAAACAATAAATTTACTACTTATTTAATCTTACTGACGAGGAAAAGTCTTCCAATCAGTGGTTATTCAGCTTAACTAAATCCATTCAAACTAGCTTAATTACAAATACTAGCTTACCGGATATGCAATATGATTAACTAATTTAAAGAAAATGGAGAAGACAGGAAAAGATAACTGACTTGAAAAACAAACAAGCAGTTCTATAGGTTATATACAGTGCCTTATTTCTATATTACACACATTTCTCAAAAATTTTTTGGGGTTGGCTAATACTTGACATATATCTTTCTCTGATATGTTAATAATCTTACCTACATTAATTTTATATTAAAGATGAAATTCTAAGGATTGCACAGCAAATACAATAGGTATTTTAATTCAATATATAAAATCCCTTTATTAATAATTGTTTAAATGACATACCACTTCATGTTCTGTGTCCAATTTTTCCTCTAGATCTGACTGAAATATTCAGGATAGAAGCTGCCAAGGTCTGGGCTCTATGAGTTGAGCTATTATAAGAGGTTTGTTTTTCTGGATTTTTTTAAGCTAATTTTTTGCCTTATGACATGAACATCATTTTTTAACACTTTGACCAAGGCCTGAAACATACTGGAGAGAATATTGACCCATATGGAAGTCATAAATAAAGACAAAGCAGTCATAACATTAAAATGTGAAGATACTAACACATCATTTTTCATTAGGGTTTATTACAATTACTATGATTGTATTTATTCTGGAACATAACGGGCTGCTCTTTACTTTTTATCAATATGGAGTAGAAGCTCTCTTAAATGTCCTTCAGTTAACCAGCTTGCTGGATTAACAAGAGCTCTCTGATATACCAATTGCTATGTTAGGCACAGTGAATGCTTGCAGCAGGCAGGTTACTTTTCATCATGCCACAGCACATCTACTCCTACAAGTTGAGCTGATGCCAAAATCAGTTCTATATATTCCTAAGCATGTATATACTTACTGTAACAGTTTAGTTATGTAATTTATTTATTACATAAACTGATGAAATATGAGTGCAGAAAGAGTTGTTTCTATTTATTAAAACTGAGTTAGAAATGCTTTGGAAGAACTTGATAAAGACAATTTGAGTAAAATTCAATTAAATTACCTATGGGCAAAACAATTGTAATGGATTGAAAACATTGCAAAAAATCTAGCATTTGATTCACAAGAGTCTTTACATTTTCACCTTTGGGAAATCAGTAAGTACTAACCCATACAATGTCCATGTGTGTCTAAGAAAAAAGCTACCCCTAGCTGTCAATGGATAGAGCTCTGTGCCTCAGTGCATGGCTTTGCGACCTGATAGAAGGCTAGATAGATGTTCAGACAGGTTTCAATCATTTGCCACTTCAAGCAATGATGCAATAAATAATGGTGCACATATGTCAATTTTGCATGTCTAGGGTTTATTCTCAGAAGTGAAATTCTGGATCAAAGACTAGACATAACTATAATTTTGATAGTTGTTGTTTAATTCTATTCCTTCCCAAAATAGTACCAAATTATACAACCACAAAGGACATATGAAAATACTATTTGTCTACAGCCTTATGAAACACCAATCTGGTATTTTAGTGTAGTTTATTTTTTAGGGTATTTTTAAATCTCATTTCTCTTATTATAAATGAAGTTAAACATCAAGTTTATGAAATATTTGTATGCCATTTGTCAATTTTTATATTTTCCTTAGTGATTTTTGAGATCTTTATATATTAGGGGTATTATATTTGTCTAGGATATATATCTCAATTTTTCATAACATTTTTATTTTGACAGTAATTATGACTTTATAATAAATTTTTATATCTGATAGGGCTGTCTCTATTACCCTTCATTTTCAGATTTTTCCTGTTAATTTTTGCTTGTTTTGTTTTCTTTATGAATTTCATATTCACATTGTCTAGAAACCCTCTCCCTCAAACTTGCCATCAGTGATTTTATTTGGATCATGTTAAATTTTATTTGCATCATGTTAACATTTTAGGATATTCAGCCATTGTACTCATAAATCATGACATTCCTTTCCATTTGCTTTTATGATTCTCAGGATCATTCTTGAAAATATAGATCTTCTTTTACTGACTGTTGTTTGTACATTTAAAGACTTTGATATAAATGTAGCTTACTGAATGTTCTTACTTTATAGGAGTTTTTTACTGTTCCTTTTTAGTTTCTAGGAATTCAGTCATACCTATAATGTCTGATAATGTAATCTTCCATATTCCAGTTTTTATACCTATACTTTCTTTGTTTTCTAATTGTGTTGTTGCTTTGTTTTTTATATTTTTAAACATTTTATTTTAATAATACTCTTTATCACTTCAATTTAAATCATTCCATTATGAAAATTTCTTAATTGAAGAGTGACTTCTTCAAAACTCTAAATTAAGCAAAGCTTTTTCAATAAAATTTAGAGCAATACAGTCTTAGAAATACATGATTCTTTATATTACAGTGACACTATGCCCCATACATGAGCCTATTTGGAAATTATAACATCTCATTATAGCATAGCAGGACAACAGTAAAATCTCACAGAGCTACCCATTACATGGCTTGATTCACACAGGAATGTTACACAACAATTACACATTTCTTAAAACTGCAGATTTTTCTGAGGCAGCAGAAAATAATCCATTTAACACAATCAGATGAAAAGTTCTGCCTCTGCAAAAATAAGGATAGTTGCATAGATAAAGATTGGCACCCCTTATGGTGGAGTGGGTGGCATTCATGTTGGAGAAACATCTCAATGTAAAGTTATTACCAGTATAACTATCAACAGCCAGCCAGCCACCCACCCAAGTGTTCAGAGGTTTGATGTTGTTCTCACAAAATACTTGAATGACTAAATGCTACTGTCAACTTTCAAGGGGATATTTAGACACACTATTGTAGCAAATTTACTTCTATTTCTAATTTTAAAACATCAATGGAAAACAGCAAACAATCTATTTGAGAGACTATATATTTTTAAAATTAAACTTACATAAAATTATTGCTTTACTCAGCTGATATTATAATCAGTGCTTTTAAGTGGATTGGAAATTTTTAGAGGCATCCAACAAGCACCTGTCTACATCCATATCTAAAGGATCCTACCACTTCATATGCTAACCTATTATCTATTTAACTGGTTTCTCAAATACATCCACTATGACTGCATCACCTATAGGAACAAATCCATTCAGATAACTCAATAAGAAATAGGATCTACCAGATATATGAAAAGCTTAAACAAGGCAAGTGTCAGATATAACCATCACCTCACTCCAGAGAACTCTAGAAATAAAAGAGATAACCAAAACTTGAAAACATAAGGGATGGATATTTCTAAAGCAAATAGCTTCTCCTCCCTCAACAAATGAACTCACCAGTGATCTGAAAAGAAAGCTCTTTCAAAGCCCAAGAAAGGATACTGTCTTAGGAAACCAATTCCTTCCTCCTTACCCCACTTCCTGGGAAGACAAAACACAGGAATTATATCATCACAAACTTTCCAGCTAAGATAGACTGGATCTGCTCCAACAAAGCAAGCTGACTTGAGAGCAAAGGGAGTACCTTCTCACATGGAAATTACAATCAGCCATATATATTTTCTAATGCTTTCTATGTCTGCCCAGTGAAAGGAATTGGAATCCTTGATGCTTCAATTCTTGGAGCACTTGCCAGATTGCAAAACCACTGACATCTACAGAAATGAGATTTGACCATACAGGTTACTACACATAGGGGAAATAAGATGCACAGAATCACAGCCAGAGGCCAGAATTGAACTATAAGAGGTAGAAATAACAGAAAGCACACAAAAATAATTAACTCTTATGTGCCAGGCACTGTGCTTAAAGCTTTACATACATTTTTTCACTTAAATTTACAAGTCTATGAAGTAGGTACTATTATGATTGCCATTTTATAAACAGGGAAAATGAGGCAGAGAGAAGTTTAAGCAACTTGCTGAAGGTCACACAGCTCAGAGGCAGCAGGGCTGGGATTTGAACACAAGCAGCATGAGTCCAGAGCCTGGTTCTTCAGCAGTTAACTATACTCCTCTGTAAGAGAGGAAATCTCCTTCCTTCGGAAAAGGATGTCATCAGGGAAGCCACTAGCTAAGAGATGTGCCTTCCCAGGAATCATACCAAATCCCAGCAGTGTTGTAAATAGGTGAATTGGAGGAAAAACAAAACAAGAAACCAACTCATCCCTCTTGCCACTCATGCTACTGGAAGGGAAGAAGTTTTATAAATTGGCTTTCAGGTTAAGTACTTGGCCTACAATCAAGACAGTAAAATGCTAGACTGCCAATAAAATGTAGTCACCATTCAAAGAATTTCATTTAAAAATCTGTCTCCCAGGCTCTGGTTCAAAGAGTATAAGCAGGCACTTTTATATACTGCTAGTGGGAATGTAAATTTGATGCAATCTGATTGGAGGGCAATTTGAGAGTGTCCATCAACATCTTAAATGCACATACCCTTTGTCCAAGCAATGTAATTGCTAGGAATTCATCCTGGAGATAAACTTATACAAAGACTTTTGCAAGCTGCAATATCTACTGTAGCATTGTCTGTAATAGCCAAAAGAGTGAAAGCAACCTAAATGCCCACCAGTTAGGAAACTGGTTAAACAGGCTATGGGCTGTAAATACACACTGGAATCCTAGGGAGAGAGCTTGGTTTAATGTTGGTATGGAAAGCTCTCCAAGATGAATTTTTAAGTAAAAATGTTGGGGTACAGAAAAGTATGCATACTATAATCCCATTTCTACAAAGATATGTCTTTAGTACAGGGGTTCTTAACCTTTTTTGTTTCACGGTCCCCTTTCCAGTCAGGTGAAAACCATGGACCCCTTACTAAGTCCACACTATACTGTATATTATTTAATAAATAGATCACACCCACACCAACGCATCCCCAGAAAATTAATGTTTTTTTGAATTTCACTTCAAGCTCATGAACCCTTTATTAAGAACCCTGCTTTAGTGTATAAATGTATCTCTAGATACATTAAAGTATCTAGAAACTGTTAATAGTATCTTCTGTGGAGTGGGATGGGGGTAAGGGAGGAAAAAGGGAACAGTTACTTTTCATTTTACATGCTTTTGAAGTAGCTTGGATTTTGTACCATGCTGATATATTACCCTATAACATTAGGGGAAAAAAATCAGAGAGCTTAATTTTCAATTGTCTTCTAAAATGTAAAATCTATTATCTTTCCTGTTATGTACATCTTGCTATTTTCGTACCTTGTTTCCTTTATACATACATCCCAAACTCTTCACACCAAAAGCCACCTGGTTGGCTGAGATATCAAGACATGTGGCGGGCTGGCCATAGACATAATGGAAGGTTCTGGCAGAGTCTTCAGGTTTAACAAGTATACCAGATCTCCAGCAGTGGCTACTGCTACAGGGTACCTTCCAGTATCTAGAACTATTTCAAAGTAGTCAACCTGTTCAAAGATAACGGTTGCTTAGCACTTGAGGTCTCACCTAAAATTCATCATGACTTGGCCAAACCATACCCATACTTCCTACACATCAATGAGAAGACCAGCAACCAAACAGAATAAGATGGACAGAGGGACAGTTCACAGAAAATGAAACA
>JAQZBX010085202.1:0-13162 GCA_029593785.1 Cabassous unicinctus
AGCACAAAATATAGCCAGTCAACTTCACGGTGTACAAAAATTATCAATTCTCAAATAAACAAATACCTATAAATATTCATTTTAAGTAAGTTTATATTTGACCATAACAATGATAAGACTAAGTGGCTTCATAGTGCCTGTTGTGCTTTCTCCTAACTCTTGTATCTGACTCTGTCTCTCCCATGTTTTCAACATTCAGCAACTTCCAAGTGAAATGAAGATAAGGGTGTGTACGTTTTGGCTCATCAGTATATCCCTAGAGGAGAGCACAGGGCCTGGTTTCAAATAGACATTCAATAAATAGTCTCTAAATAATTAAACGAGTGAATTATCTGTCTTAGACATGTCCAATCACTGCCATCCTCTCCTCTTCTCTAAATCTTATTCCTTCTTCATAGTCAAACTTAACCCTCCATGAGTTCTTCAGATAGATATCTGAATGTGATTGAAAGGGGAAATGTTAGATTATATATATGGTAACAGAATAAAACTTTTTAAAAATCCATGGAACTACACTACACAAATAGCAGTAAACCTTAAGTTAAATCATGGACTTCAGTTGTTAATATAATTATAAAAATGTGCTTTTTATAAAAATCATCAGTTGTAACAAATGTCCCACACCAATGCAAAGTGTTAATAGGGTGGTGCATGGGAATCCTGTATTTTATGCATGATTGTGTTCTGTAAACCCACAACTTCTCTAATAAACAAAAAAAGTCTGTCTCAAATATATCACCCTTTTCCTCCCTTTCAGAGTGCCATGAAAATTAAATAAGGAACTGAAAAGCCTGACATTGTTTTCTAGGCTCATCATGGGGTTGTCTTGGGTCATGCTCATATTTCCTTGGTGAGTCTATAACTTGCCCTTGCACTACAAATGGCTGCATATCAAGTACCAAAAAGCCATATAATTTTCAAGCTCGACAAAGAGGTTGATGAATTCCAATCTTCTATAAATAAGGAATCTAGGATGTAACTCATTGTCCTGAGGAAACAAAGTTCACATATGTTAGGAAGATAATGTTTTTAAAATATATTTCTTGTTCTTTTCTCTTTAGTAATTACTTCAGTATGGCCTTCCTCTCATCCACTCCCATTCTGCCAGAGGCATCTATTTGCCCTAGGAGGATTAGGAGTGTTAAAACATAGATAGAAAGAGAAAGAGGAGTTATTATACAACTCTTGCATACAAAGTAGAATTTTTGAGTCAGCAACAATAAACTTGTCTTAGAAGCCAGGCTTCATAGAAAGTATTTTTTTCAAACTCCTTTGCTATCACTAGCTTATTACGAGTCAGGCCTGACTGATTAAATCACCAAGTTTCTTCTATAGTGTAGAGACAAGGTTGATTCCACCATTAAGACTGCACTGTGAGGTCTACTGTTCCCAGGAAGATGAATGGTAATCAGTGATATGCTTAAGTACAATCCATGACAGAAAGGAAGGTGAGATGAAAACCTGGCCTTTCTGAACTGGTGAAATGGGGGAAGGAGAAAGGAGATGGCAAGAAAGGACTTATCTTTGGCTACATAATAATTTACTCCCAAACTTACTGTCTTTAAACAACAATTATTTATTTAGCTCATGATTCTGCAGGTCATCTAATTGAGTTGAGCTCAGGTGTGTAGTTCTCGTCTCAGGTGGGCTCACTCTGGAGACTGTGATCAGCTGCTAGGTCAGCTGGGGGCTAGCTGGTCTAAGGTGGCTTTAGCTGGGCCGTCTTGTATCTGTTTTCCAGGGTTTCTCCTTGTTTCAGTTTGCAAGGCGGCCGAAATGCAATATACCAGAAATGGATCGGCTTTTACTATGGAGATTTATTAGCTCAAAAGAGTACAGTTCTGAGGCCATGAAAATGTGCAAATCAGACATCATCAGGCAACACTTTCTCCCTGAAGACCAGCTGCCAGGGATCCTGGACTACTCTGTCATATGACAAGGCACAAAGCAAGGCACATAGTGGCATCTGCTGGTCTCTCCCTTCTGTCCAGGTTTGCTTCGGTTTCTTGTTTCTGGATTTCTCTGTCTTCTTCCGTATTCATTCCACTTATGGACTGTGGTAAGAGGGTTAAGACCTACCCTGGGCCAACCCTTAACTGAAGCAACCTAATCAAAAGGTCCTACTTAAAATAGGTTTACACACACAGGAATGGATTAGCTTTAAGAACATGATTTTCTGGGGGTACATACAGTTCCAAACCTGCACACTTCACTTTCCATATCCCCCAAAACATGTTTTTTTCCATATGCAAAATATATTCATTCCATTATTATATCCCAAAAGCCTTAAATCATTTCAGTAAATTGCTAAGTACAAAGTCTCATCGAAATCAGTTTCAGGTGTGGTCTGTCCTGGGGCAAAATTCCCCTCTGGCTGTGGTCCTGTGAATCCTAAAGAACAAGTTATTTTCTTCCAATATACAAAGGATGGGAAGTCATAGGATAAACATTTTCATTCCCATAGGGAGAAATTGGAAGGGAAACGTGGGTCACAGGTCCCAAACTATTCTGAAAACCTGCAGGGCATACTCCTTCAGATTTCAAGGTCTGAGAGCCAGGTATAGAATGATATTCTGTCTTCTGGGCCTGATGGTGTGGCAGCCCCACACTTTCCAAGTGCTTGCACAGCAGCCATACTCTCCCCAAATACTGGGGTAAAAGCTCCAGGATCTTTAAGTCTTGGGGTGATGTCATCAAGCAACAGGTGGCGGTCAGACTCTAGGCTCCATTCTTGTAAAACATTGGGGTGGTGGCCAGCCTCTCTGCAATATCCCCAGCATTTGAGAAACCTGGGGTGCTAACCCTCTTCCTGAACAAGGAGGTGGAAGGCCTTGCTTTCTCCAACCTCTGGGGCAGGGTCACCATTTCCACACACATAGGTGCTTCCACTCTCTTGGCCTGAGAAGATGTCTTCGGTCCAGACCTCACCGTACATGGTTTTGCCTTTGAAGTGATTTTTCCTTCAATCTGTCCCTTTTCTGTCCCTTGTAGTCCAGGCTGGCAGTGGGTCCAGTCATATAGATCTCAAAAAAAACTTGTAGGTTTTGCATGTAGTACACAGGGTTTCAAACCATCAGACAAAAGAATTTTCCACAAATCCTTTCTGGATAACTGCATTTCCAATCCTTGCACTTAAATGACTGATTGGTTCCATGTTCAGTTAAACCCTCACATGGAGCACTATTCTCTTGAAATTTATTTTCCAGAAGCTCAGAATTTTCTAGACCATCAACTACTAGTTTCTTTGTGCCCAGGAGTCAGTTCTCAGCTTATCCCTTTACTCTCGCATTTTACTCAAAGCTGAAAGGAGAAATCAGGCCACACTTTCCACATTTAATTTGGAAATCTCAGCTATATATCCAAGCTCATCACTTTCAAATTCTGCCTTCCATCCAACATCAGGAATCAATTTTGCCAAGTTCTCTGCCACTTTGAAACAAGGACCCTGTTTCTTCCAGTTTGCAATGACACATTCATCATTGCTGTATAAGGCCTCATCAGAAGTACTTTTAGCATCTGTATTTCTACCAACAGTCTCTTCAAAGCACTCTAGGCCTTTTTGTATCAAGTGCCTCACAATTCTTCCTGCCTCTACTTATTACCTAGTTACAAAGTCTTTTTAACATTTTTGGTATTTGCAATAACAGTACCCCATTCTTGGTACCAATATCTGTTTTAATTTGCTAGGGTGCTGAAAGCAGATACCATAAAATGGGTTGGCTTTTACCAATGGAAGTTTATTAGCTTATTATCTTATAGTTTTGAGGCCTTGAAAATGTACAAATCAGAAATCAGGTATTACCAAGGCAATCCTGGACTCCTCTGTCACATGGCAAGGCACATGGTGGCACCTGCTGGCCTTTTCCTTCTCTTCCAGGTTTCATTGCTTTCAGCTTCTTGCTTCTGTGGCAATCTCTCTCTCTCTCTCTCTCTCTCTCTCTCCATATCCATCCTGTTTATAAAGGACTCCAGTTAGAGGATCAAGACCCACTCTGGGTCACATCTTCACTGAAGTAACCTAATTAAAAGGTCCTACATACAATAGGTTTACACCCACAGGAATGGATTATTTTTAAGAACATGATTTTCTGAGGTACATACAGTTTCAAACCACCACAATCACCCAGTAGAAAAATGGGCAAATATTGAACAGACACTTCACAAAAGAAAATTGTCAAGTGTCCAAAATGCATATTCAAAGTTGCTCAGTTTTGTAAGTTATCAGGAAAATGCAAATTAAAACTACCATGAGACACTATTACACACCCAGCTGAAAAGCTAAAATTAAGTAGAGAATACCAAATTAAAATGAGGATGTGGAGCAACTGGACTTACATGCTGCTTTTCTGGAAAATGGTTTGATAGTTTATAGAAAAATGAAGATATGACCCAAACATTCCATGCCTGCGTACAAATCCAACAGAAAAATGAATATATTTTTACCAAAATACACATACATTATTCATAGAAGCACTATTTTGGTCTCCCCAAACTGGAAGTTATTCCTATCCCCAAAATTATAGAGTAGATTAGTTGTGGTATATTCAATGTAATACTTGCAGTGATGAAAATAAACGATCAATCAATACTTGCAAATCCATGAATGATTTGCACAAACATAATGTTGAAAGAAAGAAGCCAGACCCAAAATATACTGAATTATTTCATTGTATAAAGTACAAAAACAAGTGAAACTAATCTATGGTGTTTTAAGTCAGGATATTGGTTATTCTTCAGGGAGCAGTATAAAGGCAAGAGGGCAGCAAAAGAGGAGTTCTGGAGAGGCTGGTAATACTATGCTTCTAATTTGGATATTGGTTATACTGGTATATTCAGTTTGTGAAAATTTATCAATCTGTACCCTTAAGTGAATTTTTCAATATGGGTATTATATTTCAGGAAAAAGTTTTTAAAAGTCTAGTCTAGTCCCATTAAAACTGTAATTTTGGGTGTAATGCCTGAAAAATGGCAGAGTAGGCAGTTTCAAGGTCCAGTCTCCACATAGAAACATTGAAAAAACAAGCTTAAACTGTCAGAACCTAGTTTGTCAGAACTCTGGAAAACAGTCAAAGATTTACAGCAACCATGTGAATGCTGAATGAAGAAAAAGGCCATTTAATAATGGTAGAAAAACTGTGTGGTATTTATACTTGCCCTTGCCTCACCCCCACCCCTGATCTGGCAGAATTCTTGAAGATGGCACCTGAGATCCCAGTGTGAGACCCTGGTCCCTGATTCCAGAAGAAGAAGAGCTGACTGTACTTGTAAATTATTGTGTATGTCTGTTCTAACTTGTTTGGTGGCTATCTGAAGTACTGACAGAAGGATATTATCTCTGTTTTCCCTATCTCAGAACTCATTCAGAGCGGAAAAGTGGTGGGAATTGCTCAAAAACATTGTAAGGTGCAAGTCAACTTGCAGCTGTCTGGGACATAAGATTACCAGTTGAGGTATAAAATAGACCTAAATTTTTAGAAGAAAATCAGGGGAGAGGTTTTTTGTTTTAATTTAGGGCATTCAAAACATCCATGTATATTTGAGAATTTAGAAACCCATGTGAATAACCAGGGCACAAAACATGCTTAGAAAAGCAGATTTGAGCAGGCAAAACAATGAATCATTGAACTTATCCAATGAAATTATCCAGTCCTAGGATCAAAAAGAAAAAAGCACAGAAAAATTGTACAGAGTCAAAGGAAATTTTGAGACACCATCAAACACATCAACATACACATTATGGAAGTCCCAGGAGAAGAAAGAGGCAAAAAGAATATTTTAAGAAAAAATGGCTGAAAACTTCCCAAATTTGGTGAAAAGACATAAATCTACATATCCAAGAAGCTCAGTGAACTCCAAGTAGGGTAAACCCAGAGATCCACATTGAGACACATATAATTAAAATGTCAAAGTCAAAGTTAAAGGAAAGTCAAAAGACAAAGAGAAACTTGAAAGTAGTAGTGAAGCGACTCATCACATACAAGGGATCCAAAGTCAGAATACTCCTCAGAAATCATGGAAGCCGGAAGGCACTGGGAGATATATTTAAAGTGCTGAATGAAAGAAAAAAAAAAAAAAACTCAACCAAAAATTACATACCAGAAAATTGCCCTCCAAAGATGAGGGAGAAATGAAGACATTTCAGATAAACAACAGTCTCTTCAAAGCAATCTAGGTTTTTTCTATTAAACATCTCACAATTCATCCAGCCTCTACCCATTACCCAATTCCAAAGTCATTTCCACAATTTTAGGTATTTGCAATAACAGCACCTGACTCTCCTGGTACCCAAACTGTTTTCATTTCCTCATTGCTAAAGCAAATACCATGCAATGGACTGGCTTAACCAATGAGAATTTATTGGCTCACACTTTTGAGGCTAGAAGAAGTCCAAACCAAGGCACTCCTTAATGGTTCAAGATGATGTTTTCTTCCCAAAGACTGGCATTCTGGGGCTGGCTGCTGGTGATCCTTGGTCCTTGGCACCTCTGTCACATGGCAATGCTCCCTTCTCTTCCAGGTTCCATTGGCCTTCAGCTTCTGGATGTTCTTCCTGTGGCCTTTTATCTCACTGTCTGAATTTCATTCTTCTTATACAGGCCTCCAGTAATAGGATTAAGATACACCCTGATCGAGTTGGGCCACATCTTAACGGAAGTAACCTCATCAAAAGGTCCTTCTTACAATGAGTTAACAAACACAGGAATGGATTAAGTTTACAATCATGTTTTTCTGGGGTACATTACTCCAAACCACCACAACATCCCATGTACATAAATTGGAAAACTTGATATTGTTAAGATGTCAAAGGAAAAGCCAATCCTAAAAATTCATATGGAATTTCAAGGGGCCCCAAACAGACAAAACAATCTTGAGAAAGAACCAAACTGGTGGACACACACTTTCTAATTTCAAAACTCACTACAAAGCCACAATAATTAAAAGAGTGGGACATTGACATAAGGATAGACGTATAGGTCAATGGAATAGAATTGAGAAGCCAGAAATAAATCCACACATCTATGGCCAGTTGATTTTTGACAAGGCTTCCAATTCCAGCTAATGGAGGAAAGAATTGTCTTTTCAACAAACAATGCTGGAAAAACTGAATATCCATAAGCAGAAGAATGAAAGTGGAACACATCCTACAGAATCTTCCCTCTTCTCCCAGGTACCTGGCTTACAGAAGGATACCTCATATGTGTGAAGTTCTGCTTAACCCACAGAACATAAGCATGCTTTCCATACCAAATTATAGAGGGCAGGCTGTTCCCTTTCTTCAGCTTTGCATTTATCTTAAAGTATCTTCTCCCCTGCTTGGTTAGACACTGGATTAGAGCAGCCTAAGCTTATGCTCAATTCAGGAATGATTCATAAATATTTATGAATGACTTTTTTTGGAGTCCTTCTGTGGTAGGCAGAATAATGCACTCTCCCTAAGATGTCAAAGTGTAAGCCCCAGATCCTGTGAGTATATGATGATACATGGAAAGAGGGGGTTAAGGTTGCTAACTGTCTGACATGAAAGGAGGTGATCCTGATTACCTGGGTGGGCCCAATGTAATCACAAGGGTCTTTAAAAGTAAAAGAGGAAGGCAGAATTACCAGTGTGATGCAATATAAGAAAGACTTGACCCAACATTTCTGGCTTTGAAGTTGAAAGGAAACCATGAGCCAAGGAATACAAGCAGCCACTAGATGCTGGAAAAGGCGAGAATATAAATTTTCCCATAGAGCCTCCAGAAAGGAACACAGCCCTGGTAACACCATAATTTTAGCCCATTGAGATCTGTTTCAGACTTCTGATGTCCAGCACTGTAAGATAATAAATTTGTGTTGTTTTGAGCAACTAAGTTTGGGGTAATTTATGATAGCAGCAATAGGAAACTAATACACCCTCTCTTAGCTTGGAGGGGATATAGAGATCACCCCTGCTCCACAACTATGTACTTTTCTCTAGGTGATGTCAAATCTCAGGATTTCAATAATGGTTTCCCCTTGTTCACCCTCCCTCAAGCCCTCTTCCTTTTATTTCCTGGCAAGTGTAGGGAGGGAGCGGGTAGATATTAAGGCAGTGGCCGGGGATACCAGGGCCTATTTTGCTACATTTGGTCAACTGTGAATGGGGTATTTGGCCTCCATTACTTGCAGTATTTTTAAGAATGCAGAGGTAATTATAGCCTCTCAGCTTTGTTCCAGGTCCCTCTTTCCAATTCTGAGGCAACAAGAGGACTCCATGATACCCTGTCACATTTCCATAACTGAGTGATGACATACACATTATAATTTTTACTATATACCAGGTACATAATCTACACTGCTTGAGGCATGGATTCTAAGCAACTTTTTCATACCTTTTTATTTTTTTATTTTTTCATGATATGTGAACATAGTTTTAAAGTCTAATACTAGCACTAGGCAGATAATTTAAAACAGCAGTATCTTGCCTCTTTCCCAAGAGGAATCATCCAATTTCTAGCCTGATTGGTACATGCCTGATTGTTGAGTGGGGCAGGAGGCTGGGTGTCTGGCCCTTCAGTACTCAGATTTTCACTCAATATCCTTGTATTTAGCACAGTGGCCCATAACCCCCTGAGCTTGCTTCTCCAGGTGAGTTACTTGATTGTCTGGGGTAGGGGTGGGGGCCAATCTGGAATATGAGTGCTCAGTCACCTGGTCTACCTGTTTTCAGCCCCACCTTATCCTGATTTCCTTTAGAATATCCCAGGCCCTCCCATTCCTGTGCCTTTGAGAGTGCTACAGCATGAAGCAGCTTGCCCATTATTTTCATCCCTCCACCCCCAACAGACAGTTTGGTTTCAGCATCTCTGCTTTGCTAACTCAGTTATGATTCATCTATCTATTTTCCAACCCTCAAAATTCTGTTGACAATCTGGTCTGCTCTCATCTCCTCTCCTGTTCACTTGTCTTTGTGGAAAGGCATAAAATTATATACCTTATATCCTTTTTCTGTTATTGAAGGGGTTCTGTAATGGAGTAGAGATAAACAGATATAATCAGCCTGCTTTGTTCATTTACAAATCCCCTTCCTTTGTTTCTCAAATCCTTACATTGTCTATGAATATTACCTGCAGGAAACAGTGCAAGCATTACAATTCTTCTTCTTAGGATGAGCCATTTCTCCCAATTTGAACACCTTCAAAAATTTCCCCGATCTAATGCTATTCAATAAATTGATAATGCTGTGTGCTGCCAGTAACAATGTAGATAAATGACAAGTGTAGCCTCTACTTGGGGTCAGTTTGCAGCACCTCGTTTCCATGGTCACAGACGCTATGAAATTGGAATAAATAGTGAAATACTTGTCAACTCTACACGTTTACAGTATTCAAATATTTATAGGTATAGCAAGCCCACTGAGTTTTCAAAAATATCAAAATGGGCCTGTTTCCTAAAGGGCGTACCTTTTGTTACTGGCAGTTAAAAGGACTTAAATAAAATTAAATTCTTGCTCTTGACAAGCAGATACTAAAAGAGAACTGAAATGTAATCTTCCTGGACCGGCTTTTAGTTTACTTTCAGAAATCATTCACTTCCCCGGCAAAAAACACTGACATTTTTTTTAATGGATTAAGGCATGTGTTGAAAGATAAGTGTCTTAAGCTCCTTTCTCTGCCTGTTTACATTTAATATGAATGACTATTAACATCAAAAGTATATTTATTTTATGTCACGACAGATTGTGACTTAAATTTGAGATATCTAAGACTTTCAAATGACTTAATCAGTCACCAACCAGCTAATAGGTTTTCTCCAAAGATCCTTCATCCATGCTTGATTCAAAGAGCCTAGACCATTCTGATGAAAGGCTTCATGAGAAAAATGTGCCAAAATTTAAATTGCAGCATATGAAAAGGTAATGAATTTTAGGGCTCTAGGGAGGTACATGGAGGAAATGTTTTGACTGAAGGAAGTTGTGGGGAGGAAATAAGAAATCAAAGAAAAAATTTGTGGTTGATAAAAGTTACTCTGATGTTTTCTGAGACAACCAGAATAGCATAAATGTAAATCAGCATTCCAATCTTTATCCCAGGCAAAAATGATACAATATATTTTAGTGCTAAAATCAGAAGAAAAATCATTGGTACTTTGCAGCATGTTGGTTTCTAGGTGAAAGGCATAAATGAGCTCCCTCTGGTGGTAAATTTAACAATAATAATAATTTAACTAATGTTATTGTTTTACTCAATGACCACGTGAAACTTAAAGGATCCTTCAGTTGCCAGCAAGGGGTACCCGTCAAGTTACCATTTAGATTCTTTCTCAGGCTCTGAACTGGAGAAAGAGCACAACAAGGGACATTTGCCCATTATTTTGCTGGAGTCCCCTAGAACCTGAAGTAAAATGCTGACTGAGAAATCCAGTGATATTGTTTAGTTACCTAGAGCTTTTCTCAAAATCTGCAAAATCATGCATTCATTCATTTACTCAGTTATTAGATGTATCCTAAGAGGAATACTGGGGTTCTTTTGGGATGGAACTGTAGTGTCAAGGAACTGACCTTTTTTCCACCATCACCACAGTGCAGGAAATGAAAAGAATGAATTAACATACACTGTGTGTCTTTGTGGTAGTTGTATGCAGGATTCACTGTTATCAACTTCTCTTTTCTTACTTGCAGCCAACAGGATTTTATCTTTGTATCTTCTCTCCCCATTTTATATGAAAATGTATTTTTAGCCATTTAAATAGAAAAAAAGGATCAGGTTTGCTACATGAATTTTATTTGTCATTGAAAAGCATGAAATTGAAATATCTAATATATGCCACTTTTGAAAGTAGTTGTATAGGGTAAGCACTTCCCCTAACCTCAGCTTTTCTTTTTAAAATTTATAACTTTTATAGTTATTAAAATGATAATTTTTCTAAGGCTATCATTTAAAGGAAAAGAGAATAGTTTTAAAGCACCAATATTTTTCTGAAAATATTGAGAAATATATAGTACCTTGCAGGGTGATTATGTACATATGGTAAAGAAACTCAATAAATATGCCTTATTATTTTTAGATTCTAACAACAAAATTCTTCTGGACTATCTTGATGTTTTTCTTCTCAAAATGCCATTCTTTAAGTTACAATTTCATTCTGTTGATATAATTCAAACAAAAAAAAAAACCTGCCTTTACTATTACTATGACTTGAAGACCTAAAGTAGGTTTCATCAAACTAAGTTACATATGGAATTATATTCCATCAAAACTTTAGATAAAAAGGAACTTTGTTTGGAAGAAAATAAAAATGTGGTCTTCCCTGTATTTTTCCCCCTTGTTGCTCCTAGAGGTAGAAGGATTGAGCAAGAGTAAGAAAAAGACTGAGAGGCATATCATTTAAAATTTTATATATCACATTATAGATACCAGATATGTGAATAGTCAAGGCTTTTTTTTTTTAAAGATTTATTTATCACCCCCCTTGCTGCTTGTGTTTGCTGTGTCCATTTGCCGTGTGTCTTCTCCGTGTCCACTTATCTCCCCCTTGCTGTGAGGTCCTGCTGCATCAGCCCACGGCGCCGCGCGAGCGGCGGCCTGCCCTCACAAGGAGGCCCCGGGAAGCGAACCTGGGGCCTCCCATATGGTAAACGGGAGCTCTATCGATTGAGCCACATCCGCTTCCAATAGTCAAGGCTTGAAGCTGAATTCAGTAGTTCTAAGAGTTGGCAGTGAATCAAAGTAACCTGTAATTTTATTAAAATTTCAGAATCCTGAGTCTGCCCCCTGGAAATTTGAATTCAACAGGTCTGGGTGAGGCCAAGGAAACCATTCTATTGACAAACGTCCTCCAATGATTCTGAAGCAGTGGGTCCATTGACAGTAATTAAGAATCATTTCTCTCCATGTCTTCCTTTCCTTGAGTTTCAACCTTACATAAAAACAGCAGCAATAGTACTGTTAATACCACTTCCTTAGAAAGCACTTCCTTGATTACTCTGAGGAGCCCTCCCCCCTCACACCTCCTCCCCCCAATCCTGTGTATTAGTCAGAACAGACTGTGCTATGCATTGGTAACAAACAGTTCCTCATTTTTATGGGCATTACACAATTAAAGTTAATTTTTTACTCAAAGAAACTTTTCAGGTAAGGTCTAGGCAACTTTTCAAGTAAGCCACCTTCTAGGTGGTGATTCAGATTCTTTATCATGACACTTCCCTGTCAACATGTGCGTTCCTGATCACAACATCAGAGAAAGAAAGGGTTGGGGTGTTGAACACTGGCAAATTCATACTTCAGCCTAATAGTCAAATAGCAATTCCACCCACATTTCATTGGTCAAAGCTAGTCAAGTAGTCATGCCTTACTTCATGGGGATAGGGAAGGATAACCTGCCCATGCTTAGAAGTAGAGGACATGGGAAGCGGGTGTGGCTCAATCGATAGAGCTCCCGTTTACCATATGGGAGGCCCCGGGTTCGCTACCCGGGGCCTCCTTGTGAGAGCAGGCCGGCCCGCGCAGCGCGGTGGGCTGATGCAGCAAGACCTCACAGCAAGGGGGAGATAAGCAGACACAGAAAAAACACAGCAAATGGACACAGCAAACACAAGCAGCAAGGGGGGGAATAAATAAATAAATAAATAAATAAATAAATAAATAAATAAATAAAGAAAGAAAGAAGTAGAGGACAACCAGATAGTCACAAGCATTAGTAATATTCACCACATTATGTTGCATTTCTGCTTTACATACTCAACCATTTTCCTCTAGTATCTTATACATTTATTTGCTTATTTAGTTCTTATCTTTTTCCCACTAGGTTGCAAAGTTTTTGAAGTCAGGATCTTCATTTCATTTTGTTTTTCTCATCAGTGGCTGCTACTATGTCTGGCATACAGTGAAAACTCAAAAAATATAAATGAATGAATAGATGAAGACATATAACAGTTATAGTGGGATCCAAGCAGTGACTCATTTAAGTTGGTTTAATAGGAAAAAAATGAAACCACACAGAGTAACTGCTTATTCCTTTAGCCTGGGGGAATTAGACAATTAACATTTAGAGCACCTGTATTTTCCAAGGTTTGTAAAACTGATTGCACCAATATAATCGCACCTCATCTTTAGAGTATATGCTGGTAAAGAAGATTATAAGACCGGGAAGCGGGTGTGGCTCAGTGGATAGAGCCCCCGTTTACCATATGGGAGGCCCGGGT
>JAQZBX010085203.1:0-13154 GCA_029593785.1 Cabassous unicinctus
GCCTTCTTTCCAACATCAAAACTGCTTCTCAAAAGACTGCTTCTCAAAACTGCTCCATCTGTCCTTTGCCTTGCCTTTTACAGTCAATTCCCCACCCACCAAGGGGTGGGGCTCAACACCCTAATCATAACCTAATCATGCCCAGATTAACAGATCAGTTTACAAGCATGATCCAATTATATTTTTGGGATTCATAATTACATCAAATTGGCCAACGGTTACACAAGGTAAGGCCCATTGTCAGGTTGCTGATTTCATAGAGTTGTATGCCTTGTCTAAGTGTCTACATGTTTCTAGAGCTCTCAGGAGCCCCCATTTGAGGCTTTGTTTACTGGGGCAGTTAATGAGAACCTCCTGAGATGTACATAATTGTAATCTCTGAAATGACCTCCCCTCACTTTGAAATCTCTTAGCTGTAAAATCTCTTTTGTATTTAATATTTCAACCTTTCTCCAAACGCACTGCTAGATAGCTCTTGGTAATAATTCTTCTGTGCCAGGGATGTCCATTCCTGGAAGTCATGTCCTGTGATTGGGGGACGGCAGTGAATTTATATGCTGAGTTTGGCTTACAGAAAGGCCACATTTGAGTATCAAGTATGTTTTCAGGAATTGACTCCCAGGCAATAGATATTACAAGGCTAAGTTTCAGTTTTAAAATAATAAGGTTTAAAAGTACAAGCATTAATATTAAGGGCTGGGGCTTTGGTCTGTTTTATTTTATTAGCACCAATTGTGTACTCTAGAGATTCTTGCCATTCTATTAGAGAACATCCTAGGATGGGAATTTTATATTTTGTTGGTTATTTTGGGGGTCTCTAACCACTGAAATAACACCCCAGAACAACAATAATATATTCCCATTCCATTGAGGCATGCTTCAGGTGCAGCTTCCCCACACAACACCGCACCACTGACCCCTGCAACAGGATTCCTACCCTGCCATAGTTGTAATTTTTCTGTAATCCAAAACCTCCCCCAAAACAAAACTAAAAAACTTTCTCGCATTTTGCCTTTCATCAGTGTAAGATCTGTTATCTTTTTATGTATGTTTGCAATTTCTTCTGTATATTTCACCATTGTTTTCTTTTTTTTTAAACATTATTTCCAAAGAAACTTTTAGGTTACAGAAAATTTATATCAAAATTAAAGGAGATTCTCATATAGTCCACCCCCTTCTCCTCTTACATTTTCCCCTATTAAGAAAATCTTCCATGAGTATTGTACAATTGTTAAAATTGATGAACAAATATTGAAGCTTCACTACTCGCCATACATTTTTTTACATTATGGTTTACACATTGCATTGTGCAATTTTATAGGTTTTGGCAAATGTATAATGGATAGTATCTGTCATTGCAAAATCATGCAGAACAATTCCAATACACTGAAAATATCCTATGTTCCATTATGTTTATCCTTGTGCCAAGATGTTCAACATCACCAGCTATTTGGGAAATGCAAATCAAAACTACAATGAGATATAATCTTGCACCTATTAGACTGCCTACTATTAAAAAGCAGAAAACTATAAGTGTTGTAGAGGATGTGGAGGAACAGGAGCATTCATCCACTGCTGCTGGGAATGTGGAATGGTGCAGCTATTCAGGAGAACAATTTTGTGGTTCCTCAGGAAACCAAATAAAGAATTTCCTTATGATTCAGCAATCTGACTTCTAGACATATACCCATAAGAATTGAAAGCAGGGACACAAACAGATACATGCACACCAATGTTGATAGTGGCATTATTTACTATTGCTAGGAGTTGGAAGCTACCCAAGTGTCCATCAATAGAATAATGGATAAGCAAAATGTGGCATATACATACAATGGAATTTTACTCAGCTGTAAGAAAAAATGAAGTATTGACTCATGTGACAACATGGATGAATTTTGATGACCTCTGGTTTAATATAGTAAGCCAGTCACTAAAGGACAAATATTGCATGACCTCGGTGATATGACCTAAGCATATTGAGCATACTCACAACTTTTGAGTCTGGAAAACAAGTTATCTGGAGACAGAAAGGGAGTAGAGTGTGGTGAGTTGATGCTCAATATGGACAGAACATATGATCAGGTTGAAGGGGGTGGTTTGGCTGTGGATGAGGTTGATGGTGGTGTAGTGTTGTCAGTGGGGTCTATGGTGCTGGAATGTGAGGGTGAGCAGTGTTGGGAGGTGGTTTGAACTATCCATGGAACTGGGGATGGGGCTGGAGGAAGGAACAAGTGATCTCAGGGATTTGTGGGTCTTTGGTTGAAAATACAATTGTGGCAATGTTCTTTTGGCAAATATGGCAGGGGAAGGTCACTGGTGCAAGTATCAGTGGTGGGGGGATATGTGGGAAAGGGTGCACCTTTGGCATGCTTCTATGGAAATGGATGTATCCATCTTTTCATAGGGCATCTCAGTTGGTGGAGACCTACAGAATAAAAAACAAAATAAGAAATTCCCATCTTGATGAGTCCTGCTACATTCTCAAATAAAGGGACACTAATCTCTTGATTCATGAATTGAGAATCATATTTGACTACCATCTCAGAAAATAATTACCCTTGTGAAAAATGTATTCTTGAGTATTTTAACAAGGATGCAGTGGGTTCACACATGAGAGATACAAATTGGAGAATATACGGGAAAAAAAGGAATTTGCTACTAATAAAATTATATACAGAAAATCCTGGAGAATCATCAAAGTCCAAATCCTGTGCCCTACTTCCTCTTTGAACACTCTCCTGATATCTATTGAAGTTTGAAATCTCAACCAAGACAGCTGACTTAGAGAGCCAACCAAGCCCCTTGTTCATTATGTTTGAAACAATACAAAATAAAGCCCACCTGTCCTAAACTCTCCCTTAAATGTGAACAAACTAATAAGGAGAACTCAAACTAACTTCCCTTTTATATCTGTAAAAAGTGTTTTTCATCTCTATGACCCCGAAGTTACTTCTCTTCTTGCAAATGATCTGGCTTCCTTTGCAGCAGCAAAACCCTGGTGTCATGAATAAAATGCTGTAATACAGCCTGCAAACTTCACTATGATTTGTCTTTTGACAGTATTACCATCCAATATCTTCAGGTAGAAATTTTTAAAGAAGAGAAAAATATGTCTTCAGTTTCTTAGAGAATCACAGGTTTTGTGAACTTGGTTACAATGTTCAGTTCACAATGTCATCAGTACAAACATTGATAACAATAAAGCTATTTAAATTATTTCAACCTTCTTTGGGAATTCTATGCCATTCTATCCAGTTGCCTCTGAGAAGAATCTCCTCTTTCTATATGCATCCACTTTTAACTAGCTCCCTTATTATTTAAAATATTAATTGTTGACAGTTCAAATTTTAATACCAATAAATGACCATGTTTTAAAAATCTTTCCTACACTTACTCTTTTATAACTGCCATCTTATTATTTTGTTCCTTTTATGTCTTTAATTTGTACATTTAAGTATTTGGTTTTAATGCAATTTATTTTCAAATTAATAGCAAACTACAGACCTGATTTGTTCTCCCTTAGGCACTGTGAGTGCCACTGAAAATGTACTTCATCTCAAATGTAATAGTTATTTGGTGGCAGCTTTTCTCAGGACCTTAAGGCAATTTAGCACTCAGCCAGTAAAGACAGAACATTGAAATTTGTAGTGTCGTCAGGAAAGGTGAGTGAAGCACATGGGCCAAAATTAACTATTACAGCTTCCATATATAACACATGCTTAATTTGTAAGATATGAAAATTTTGTATATTGATATTTAATAATCTAAACAATTGTTTTGACTGTAAAATTATTTTGTACCCCAAAAATTTTTATTTAATTTGTATTACCTTCTAATAAGTTAATCTCTGGTATCATGTGTTCCCTTTTAGCCTTACTTTTTAATATATTTCCTAGATATTGTTTAAATACAATTACATGTTTTCTAGTATTTAATTATATATAAGCAAATGGTTATAAGTAAATAGAATGTATATAATTTACCTCCAAAGCTTAAATTGAAGTTAGCATAATCTATAATTCTTCTCTACCTTATTTTAATTTTTACTTCATATCATATTTTCTCCTTTGCTTTAGTCAGTTCCTTATTCTGCCTTGAGTAGCATTGTCCATATACATCAATTCGGATATGCCTAGGCATATTTGTAGTGTAAATTCTAGAAGTTTAAGTGACAAATGGTAAATCCCTTTGTAATTTTCATATATATGAAAATATGTACCCTCCATAGAGCTCTACAGTTTTGTACACTCAGCAGCCTTGCTTTCTAACAGCTTTGTCAAAAAAAGCTTTGTCAAGTGTTTCACTTATGTAAATCTCAGTGTACTCTTAATCAGCAGACTTTTTTTATGAATGAGGTTGACCATATTTTTCAGATGTTTAGGATACATTTTCTCCATTTTATGATTATATAGCTCTTCAGTTAATTTGCCTATTTCCTTTTTACTGATTTATCAGTGCTTTTATTCTTGGTTTCCACAATCATTTTGTAAAAGTTATGCATTAATGTTGAAAAATTTAAAATAATAAAGTAATATTTTTTAAAGTTTCATTTTAGTATAATAACAATGGTATAAAAATAAAAACAAGTGAAATATATTTCCCTAATTATCATGCTTTTCCATATATATTATTTTTTATTTTTATGTAATCAAAATTCCTTAATGTTTTTAATGATCTCTCAATACTGAGATGCAGAAAATACTTTCCCATATTAATTATGCTTATTTACATTCCCACCAGAAATAATGAGAATTCCAGTGCTCTATAGAATCACATCCGTTTGACTTACACATATATTCTGTATGGGTATAAGGTGTTATTACAATGTATAAATTTAATTTACATTATTTTTCATGACTCCTAGCAAAGTTGGGTAACTTTTCATATTGACTGTTTGGATACTTCTATGTAGTGCATATTCAATCAATTTTGGCCGTGTTTCTATTGGTATGACTGTCTTAAAATTATTGCCCTAAAATTTTATTATATATGTGGATATGTGCTTATTGTCAGGCATTTATATTCCAAACCTCTTATCAAATCCTTTGGGTTGTCTTTTTACTCTTAATGATGTCTGTTGATGAATAACAGTGATTAACCTTAAAATAATTCATTTTATTTTTCTTAATACAGTTAGCATCTTGTGTATCCTCCAATAAACAAAGTTGTCCAGACAGTATTTTATGCTTTCTCCTAACACTTTTTTTCTTTTTACTTTTCATATTTAGACTTGCATCCATCTACAATTTAATTTTGTGTGTGTTTTGAAATAGGAGTCATTATTATTTTTTCCCATTTGAAATCAATTTGACTCAGTGGCATCCTGGAAAGACTGCACTGAATCATCTGCATATACATATATTATATACATATATAATATATTCTGGACTCTATAATCTGTTGTTCTGTCATTCAATTTGTCTCTATAGCAGCAATGCCACACTGTCTTAGTCACTTTAATAGAGGACTGAACATTTGATACACAGTGTCTTTCAGTTTAGTCTTTAAAATTGCTTTAATTACTCTTAGACTTTTACCTTTCTTTGAGAACAAGCTTCTCAATTTAAAAAAAAAATTGCTGAAATTTTGATTATGATTGGATTTAATGTAAATACAATTTACAGTAAAGGGTTGTGATATTTAAAATATTGCATTTTCTAACCCACAAACATGGCATAGTTCTCCATTTACTTAGGTATTCTTTCATTTCTCTCAATAATATTTTGTAGTTTTAATTGCAGAGGCTTTGCATATCATTTTTTATATTGCTTACTAGAAACTTTATTTTTTGATGAAACTGTAAATGATACCATGTTATATAAATTTAATTTTAATATTTTTGACAATGATTAGTAGTATATTATTCAATTCTAAAACAGTGGATAATTTTTTTAAAATTATTTTTTGTATTTCTCTAGTTTGTTGCTAAGTTTTACTTTCATCAGATAATAAACTCTGAAGTATTTTGCACTTTATTGAGTTGTACTTTATGGGCCTAGATATGATCAATTTTTCATATGGCTTTTCCTTGTTGCCTTGTTGGGTACAGTGCTTGATGTGTGTTATTTAAGCCTCTTTTCCTTATTGTTGTCCAGAACCTCTTTACTTTTATTAATTTCTTATCTGCTTATTATGACATATTATTAATGGAATATTTTCTCACATTATTACTGTAGATGTGTCTATTTCATTTTCTGTTTTTAGCTCTGTCAATTTTCCTTGATACATTTTGAACTTCCATATTAGGCCCATACAGCACTGCCATCTTTTCAGCTGCAAAGCTGTGGAGAGACGAGCAAGATGACTCAGGTGGTACTGTAAGGAATTGCTCTAGAGAGGGGATTTTAGATTCAAGTGCTGTCAGTTGATGCAGATAGACCTGGACTGCAGTTTCAGAGCAATGTACTTGGCGGTTTAGAGCCTTCATCCATCTCCATGCTCCTCTTCTCATCATGTAGCAGGCCTCCATATTTGAAAGGCATGCTATCATTGACGCCAGATTGTGTGATTCTTTCATGAGCTCAACAGACATCCCCCAACCTGATCTCTTGATTTCACTAGGTTTGGATGCAGAGGTACAGTTTATCATTTGTTAAGATCAGGGAGAACTGCAGCATGGATATTATATTACATATATTGCTTTCATCTTTTGGCAATTGTGAATAAAGCTATTGTGAAGATCAGTGTGCAAATATTTATTTTAGTCTCTGCTTTCACATCTTTTGGATATATACCAAGTAGTGAGATTGCCAGGTCATATGATATTTCTGTACTTATCTCTTTGAGGAATAGCCAAACTCCATTCCATAGCAGCTACTCCATTTTACGTTGCCATCAGCAATGAATAAGTGCTATTTCTTCTCATCTACTCCAACACTTGCTATAGTCGGTGTTTTTAGTAGGAGTCATTCTAATGGGTGGGAAAAGGTATCTCACAGTGATTTGAATTTGCATTTCCATGATGGCTAATGATAAACATCTTTTCATGTGAATTCTGGCCATTTGTTATCATTTAGAGAGATGTCTATTCAAATCTTTGTACATTTTTTAATTGGGTTGTTTGTCTTTTTGTTGTTAAGTTGAAAGATTCCTTCATATATTCTGGATATTCAAATTTTAAAACTGGATATGTGGTTTCCAAATATTTCCTTCCATTGTGTAGGCTGTCATTTTATTTTCATGATAAAATCCTATATGGCACTAAAGTTTTAATTTTGGTGAAGTCCCATTTATCTATTTTTCTTTAGTTGTTTGTGCTCTGGTGTAAATTCTAAGAAACTATTCCTAACAAAAGGTCCAGAAGATGCTTTCTACATTTTCTTCTAGGAGTTTGACAGTTATACCTCTTATATTTAGGTCTTTGCTATAGTAGTTGATCTTTTGCTTATTGTGTGAGATTCGACTCTCCTTTTTTTTTTTCTTTTTTAAATAGGGGTCCAGATTTCCCAGGACCATTTGTTGAAGAAACTATTCTATCCCAAGTGAGTGGTCTTTGCCACTTTTTCAAAAATCAGTTTGCCGTAAATTTGAAAGTTGATTTCTGAGCTCTCAATTCTATTCCGTTGGTCTATATATCTGTCCATATGCCAGTACCATGCTGTTTTAATTACTAGGTTTTGTAATAAGTTTCAAGATAGGGAATTGTGAGTCCTCCAAATTCACATTCTTTTTCAAAATGGCTTTGGCTATTTGGTGCCCCTTTCCCATCCATATAAATTTAATGATTGGATTTTCCATTTCTACAAAGAAAGTTGTTGAAAATTTGATTGAGGTTGTGTTGAATATATAAATTCCTTGGGGTTGTATTGACATCTTAATAATATTTAGTCTTCCAATCCATGAAAACAATGTCCTGTCATCCATTTACATCTTCTTTGATTTCTTTTAGCAAAGTTTTGTAGATATCTGTGTACAATTCCTTTATGTCTTTAGATTTATTCTTTTAGTTATTATGATGAATGGAATTCTTGATATTTTATTAATATTGTTAATTTCTAGTATATAGATATACTACTGATTTGGGGCTGTTGATATTGTACAGTGATACTTTGCTGAATTTATTTATTAGCTCTAGGAGCTTTGTTGTGAATTTTCCGTATATAGGATCCTATCATCTGAATACAGAAGTTTTGCTTCTTCCTTTCCAACTTGAATGTGTTTTATCTCTTTTTCTGGCCTAATTAGCTAATTATTCTGGCAAGATCAGTCATTATAATATTGAATAACAGTGGACATTCTTGTTTAGTTCCTAGTCTTAGAGGGTAAACATTGTCATTCACAATTAGGTGGGATGTTAGCTGTGGGTTTTTTTATATATGGTCTTTTTCACTTTCAGAAGTTGGATCTTTGAGCAGCTGAGATTTATGAGATAATCATGTGTTTTATTTTTTTCATTCTATTAATACAGTGTATTATATTAATTGATTTATTTATGTTGAATCACCTTTGCATACCTGGGATAAACTCCATTTGATTATTGAGTATAATTCTTTTAATGTGCTGTTTGATTTGATTCACTAGTCTTACTTGGAGGATTTCTACATCTATATTTATAATGATATTGGTCTGCAATTTTTTTTTTCTTATGATACCTTTACATGGTGTATTAGTCTGCCAAAGAAGTACTGATGCAAAGTACAGAAACCTGTTGGCATTTACAAAGGGTATTTATTTGGGGTAAAAGTTTACAGTTATATTGCCATGGAAAGTCCAACTCAAGGTGCCATAAGAGGAACCTTCTCAACAAAGTCAGAAGCCATGTGTTGAAGGAAGATGGTAGCCAATATTTGCTTGGTCTCTCTTTCCTGGGCTTCCTCTTCCTTTTAAGGCTCTGTGGTGGTTAGCTGAAAGCCATCAGGCAAATGGCTCATTTCTCTCTGAGGTCCAGGATCAAAAATGACAGAGCTCTATTGTGCTTTGCTTTGAAAAAACTCTACGAACAACTTTTGAAAATTGTGTAAGAATTTAAAAGGTTGTAAACAAAATGTGGCATTGCAGTAAACTTTTTAATCTTCTAATCTCAGGTACAAAATAAATTCCCTTTATTTATTGAATATACTATTCACTAGATTGGAAAAAATTGGAGGATATTTAAATTGGTTTGAATTCTTTGGAAAAATGATATGGTGATACATTGGGGGAGATTTAGAAATACCCCTATTTGTTGTCTTGTATTTGCTTATAGAGACTTTCTAAAATGTGGTGCAAATTGTAAACTCTAATGTAAACTATAGACCATGGTTAGTAACAATGCTTCAATATGTGTCCATTAGTTGTAAAAAATGTACCACAATAATGAAAGATGTTGATGGGATAAAGTAGGGGAGGCAAAAGGGATATTTGGGAATCCCCTTAATTTTTCTGTAACATTTATGTAATCAAACTTCTTTTAAAAATAAAAACATAAATAAATAAATTTAAAAATAAATGACCAGGGGATAGATATGGCTCAAATGGTTGGGCATCTGTCTCCCATATGGAGGGACCTGGGTTTGATCCCTGGGACCTCCCTGTAAAAGAATAAATAAATAAATAAATAAATAAATAAATAAATAAATAAATAACAGCGCTCTCTCCCTTCTAGTGTCTTCTTCAGTAAGTGTTCATTTATATCTGCCTACCAAAGGAGGAGGGACTCAAACTGAATCACACTCTACTGATGTGGTCACATCAAAAGACCTAAATTAATTTTCTCAAGTAAACTTAAATCCTTTGAATTAATATAATCAAAAGGTCTCACATCCAGAGGAATAGATTAGTTTACAAAAATATTCTTTCTCTTTTTTGGGATTCATAAAATAATTTCAAACTGCCACACTCCAAATCTCTGAATCGCGGAGAGACATTACAATATTAAAAAAACAAAAACAAAAACAAAAAATCTTAAATCCTTTCAGTAGCAATGCTATGTACAAAATCACATCATAATCAGTTATAGAAATAATTTGTCTTGGGGCAAAGTCTCCTCTGGCTGTAGAAATATGAAACTTACAAAACAAGTTATCTGTTTCCAATATACAAAGGAACAGAGATAGGATAAACATTTGCATAACCATAAGAAGAATTTGGGAGGGAAACATGTGTCATGGGTTCCCCAAACTTCTGAAAATCTGCAGGTCATACTGCATTAGATTTCAAAATTTGAAAGTCATTCTTAAGATGATGGTTTCTTCTGCTCCTTGGGGCCTCATGGGGACCCACCCTTTCCACAGGCTTACCCAAAGGCCATTTTCTTGGTACCACCCTCATGAAGCACCTGAAGGGTGGCCAAGCTCCAGATCTCACCCTTCAAGAACATTTGGTTGATAGTCACAATTTTCCCCCTCTCTAGGGTAGAGTCTCAACTCCTTAGTACAGTGATATGGCAAAAACATTCTCTCTAACCAATGGTATACAAGCCCAACCTTCTCTGAACAGTGAGGTGGTGACCTGGCCTTCCTTAATCTAAGGGAAACAGGCCCACCACCCTCAGAGCAGTGGGGCAAAGAACTCACAAACCCAGTCAATGGGGAAAAGACCCATCCACCTCAGAGCAATGGGGTGGTGACCCCACTCTCCCCAGCCTATGGGGAACAGGACCACACCCTTCAGAGAAGTGGGATGGTGACCTAATTCTCCACAACCACCGGGGAATGCACTCCACCCTCTCTGTAGCTTCAGGTAACAAAACTTTCCCTGAACAATGGGCTGAAACATCCACCTTCTTCAGTGCTGTGGCAAACTCACCTTCTCTGTACACATGAGTGGAGTCCCTCTCTTGACACAAGGAAATATCTTAATTTCAGACCTCAACATCCATGATTTTCCTCTTAAAACCTTTTCCCTTTCCATCTCTTCCCTCATTGTCCCTTTTAGTCCAGGCTGACAGTGGTTTTGTTCATACAGATCTCATGAAAAGCTTGTTGGTTTAGCATGCAAGAAGCAGTGGTCCAAGCCATCAGACAGTAAGACTTTTTACAAGTCTTTCCCAGATAACTGCATTTTCAATCCTGATTTACAAGTTCCAAGTTTAGTTAATTCCTCAAAGGAGACACTATTGTCTTGGGGCTTGATTTCCAGAGCCTTGGAATTTCCAGAATCATTTTCTGGTTTCTTTGAGCCCAACATTTCAGTTCTGCTCTTATCTCTTTCCTTTAGTATTTTACTGTAAGCTGCAAGGAGAAGCCAGGCTGCATTCTCCAAATTTACTTTGGAAATCTCTTCAGCCCAAATTCCAAGCTTGCCATTTTCAAATTCTGCATTCCATAACACATCAAGAGTCAATCTTGCTAGGTTCAGTGCAACTTTAAAACACAGATCACCTTTCCTCAAGTTTCCAATAAATGTTTCATCATTTCTTTATAAAGCCTTATCGGAAATAACTTTAGGCTCCATATTCCTACCAACAATCTCTTCAAAGCAATTTAGGTATTTCCCATCAAGCATCTCATAATTTCTTGAAAAAATACCCCTCACACATTTATAAAACCATTCTAACATTTTTTCTAATTGCAAAAGACTGTACTCCACTCTCTTGGTACCAAATTCTGTATTAGTCTGCCAAAGGGGTACTGATGCAAAGTACCAGAAATCTGTTGGCTTTTGTAAAGTGTTTTTATTTGGTGTAAAAGCTTACAGTTACAAGGCCATGGGAAGTCCAATTCAAGGTTCCATAAGAAGAACCTTCTCACTAAATTCAGCAGCCATGTGTTGAAGCAAAATGGCAGGTGATCTTTGCCTGGTCTCTCTTTCCAGGGCTTCCTCTTCCTCTTAAGGCTCTGTGGGAGTTAGCTGTATTCTATCAGGCAAATGGTTCATCTTTCTTTGGATTCCCAGGATCCAAAATGACAGAGCTCTCATTGTGTTCTGGTGTCTTCTTGAGTAAGTGTCCATTTATATCAGCCCACCAAGGGAGTGGAGACTCAACCTGAGTCATGCCCTAATGACAAGGTCAAATCAAAAGCCCTAAATTGATTTTATCAAGTATACTTAAATTCTTTGAATTTAATATAATCAGAGGGCATCACTCCCAGAAGAATAGATTAGTTTGCAAACATAGTCTTTCTCTTTTTGGGATTCATAAAATAATCTCAACCTGCCATACATGGTTTTCCTAATAAGGTGATGTTGGCCTGATAGAATATCTTAGGGAGTGATTCCACCTGTTCAATTATTTGGAAGAAATTTAGTAGGATTGGTATTAATTTTTCATAGAATGTATGATTAAATTGAACTGTGCACCCTTTGCTGGGGAAATCACAAACACAGCTTGTGGCATTCTCCCAGTCCTTGCATACACCCACTCCTTTTCCATTGTCTTCAGATGTTTCAATGTGTTCACATTCTGCAGCCAGAGGGGGCTTTAGGTCTAGTGTAACCAGTTGACCATACCTTAAGTCTGACATTAGGAATAAGCAGTTCTAGCTGTTTATCAGGGTGGGATCTCTCCAGGGCATGCCTCTTCTCCCTAGAGCACAAAAACAGCCACACTTGGGCAGCACAGTAATCTTTCCTCTCTGACATGAAGTGTGGCAAGATGAGCTTCCATCTACAGACCTTGATATGAGCAATTGTCCTCCTTGGGAGACGAGCTCTAATGAGTCTCTTTCCCCACTCTTTTGGACACTTTGTGGTATGTAAATTAGAAAGAGGTCATTTGTTGAGAATGTCTGTTGTGCCTGTTCTTGAGTTCTCATGATATACTATATAGCAACTCATTCCATAGAATTTTGGCATAGCAAGCAGACTGCATAGAGAACTATGGAGTAAGATGCTTTCTGCCCATCTTTTAATTGCTTTTTTGTACCCCTTGTATAGGAACATCTTGGGCAACACAAGATGCATGGCTTTTTGGGTTAAACTGGAGGGTTACTCCTCCCTACCAGCTCAGGTAGGAGTACCAACCTGAAGTTAGGATACTTAATATCTATGAAGGAAGGGCAGTAATAAACGAGATTTTAGAACTCCCATGAATGCTTGGGAGTTGCCTAGTTTGTTCCACATTAAGATTAATCAAGTTGGGAAACCACTGCACAGCATACACTCCCTTGGCTCATGGCTTTTATACCTGTTCTCATTCTGGAACCAGGCACACCTGCAATCATACCACCCAGGCTAATCTTGAGGCTAGTATGAGGCAAATCAGTATTATGGAGACTACTATACCTGAAGTTGGG
>JAQZBX010085204.1:0-13158 GCA_029593785.1 Cabassous unicinctus
GAAAAAAAAAAAAAAAAACCACTTACTTTTACATTTTTAACCACTTAGCTTTTGGTGGTATTAAAGTATGAAAAATAACATATTTAGAATCTATTTCAAGGTTTTGGAAAATATGCTCCTCTTTTATATCTGTAGTAGAGTGATTTTTATCTGAAAGAAGACTAGTCCAAGAAGATTGAGATTTCTTTAACAAAGAAAAAATGAAATGCTCCATCTACAGGTTGCCATGGTTTCCGTTTAGCAGAAAAATGAAATTGGAAGGTCACCAATAAGTTCTGAGCATATTCTTTTTTTTTTTTTTTTTTTTACTAAAAGAAATCGTATCAACGCAGTGTAAAAACCTAACAAGATTTAGAACAATACAGGCACTTTGAAAATTACAAAACCATTAGTCAATACCGTATTAAGCTGATTTATTACCCTCCAGTGGCACAGCCTTTTAGCTGCTGATGGGGATCCAGCTAAGAAATAAGATTATGACTCCTTTCTTGAGGTTTTCACACACTGCTTTCTCTGAAAATAAAGCAAATTAGACAATAAATCATTGTCCATATCACTTCTCAACTAGTACCAATCTCAAAGGTGGAGATTGAGGTTGAAAATTATTTTTCCCTCCCCGGCATCAAAATTCTGTACAGTCTCTTTCAGTCAAATGAGGCAGAAGACTCCTTGACTGAAAGAAAGGAAACACGATTAGAACTAGGTTAAAGAACAAAAGAGAATTTATTACAAGGACAATTCCCCTCTCAGATTACATTCGAATAGCTTCTTGGCCAGTCTCCAACATAAAAACTCTGCGGAAAGTTCTCATTGCCCCGTTAGGGTTCCCACTTTGGTCACCTACCGCCTACTCCATGGATTGTTCCTTGTAACCAGGTAAGGAAAGTCCAACCGGTGACTTTAATTCACTTACTTGCCCTCTTGCTCACCTCTGTGCTAGGGATCAGGATGGGGTTTGGTAGTAAAAGAAGGGTGTGGTAGGCCGAACAATTGCGCCCCAGAGATGTCCATGTCCCAATCCCTGAACCTGGGAATATGTGGCATTACATGGTAAAGAGGAATTACATGGCCAGCTGAAATTAAGGTTGCTAATCAGCTGACCTGAAAATAGGATTATCCTGGGTTATCCCAGTATGCTCAATGTCATCACAAGGGCCCTTGAAAGTGAGAGAGGGAGGCAGAAGAAGAGAGAGAAAGAGATGTGATGACGGAAGTAGGGTCAGAGAGATGCTGCTTTGCTGGCTTTCGAGAAGGGGCCATGAGCCAAGAATGGGGATGGCTTCTAGAAGCGGGAAAAGGAAAGGAAATTGACTGTCTCCTAGAGCCTTCAGAAGGAACAGAGCCCTGCCAAAACTTTGATTTTAGCCCATGTCAGACTTATGACCTACAACTGTAAGATAATACATGTGTTGTTTTAAGCCACTGTGTTTGTGGAAATTTGTTATGGCAGTAGTAGCAAACTAATACTGTCGACGAAAGAACTGGGAGACGTGCTGTAAAGCAAGAAGGAAGTTTTATTGAGCAAGTGCAGCATGCATGCAGAGCAGCACCAATTGGGGTTTTCTGCTCAAAAGGCTAGGCTGTAGAAGCAGCATTTATGGTTGCTCAGGAGGGGGAAGGGGGAGGAGTGAGGGGGGACATGGATTAATCAGGGCAGAGTGTTCTTGGGCAGGGGTCAGTTCATCAACAAACTGCAGGAGCAGGATGTTTCTGCAAGATTTGGGATATCTGGTTACTGTCAGCAGATTCTCTATCACCAGCCTTGACTTGTTTGCTACAGTTTCCTTTCCTTATATAGGAGCAGAGGTTTCAGTTGCTACCGCAAAGGATCATTGGTATGTCAACTCAGCTCAGTTGGCCTCCTTTTCTTCGTCATAGTTTCCTGAATAAAATGGATGCTCAAGCAAGTCAAGGTGGTTAGTAAAGTCACTTACCATTCCATTTCCACAATACAAGGAAAGATGTAGCACAAATATCATCAGAGAAAAATTTTTGTCAGCAAAGCAACAGCTTCATTTGCCAGCCAAACCCTATGCTATTTCTCCTTCCTCAACAAAACGATTATTAGTACTGTTGTTATATTTGCCTTTTCGGAATTTTTAAGGAACAGAAACTCACGAGCAAAATCTGCATGCAAATAAGCCTGTAATGCAAATCACATTAAGATAATATTTACTTGTAAGCAGACTTGCAGTTGGACACTATATGCTCAGATGTGACAGAAATGTAGCTTCTTTGCTTCCTATTGAGAATAATAATTTAAAAAACACACATAAAGAACACATTTCTTTCTAGGAAAAGACTTGTTTTCTGGTCATAATAACAAGTAACCACAAGAACTTGCATTAAACTCGTCCCAATGATCAATGACCAGGGGACACAGGCTTTTGAAAAACAGCCAACCGTGAACAGCCTCATGCTTCTGGAAGTCTCCTGATCAGCAGCAGTCACATTCTAGGAACCATGCTTCCATGCCTAAAGATCAACCAGCGCCTAAACACTCCCATTTCTGAAGTCTGCTGGTCCCTGAACACCTTGCCTCTCTAAACCCTATAAAAGGACAGCACTTCCCTTTGTTGAGAGAGACTGTGCTGTAAAAGCACAGCTCTCCCCTGCTTCAATGCTGTAATTGAGACTATCTTGCTCGCAAACCCTTCTCATCTCATCTACCTAACACAGGAAAAAGAACACACATGGTAGGGGCCAAGAATAAAAAATCGACAATATTAAGAGATGTTTTTTTTCCAGTTTAGATTTTATCTTTGTTCTAAATCAATCTAATCTGAGTAAAGGTTCTGTCTTCTAATTTCCCTCTTATTCCATTGATTCTCTCCAATCAAGAGTGTAGGACCTTTGGTTGGGTTTTAATTACTCTCCTGGGAGAAAAGGGAAGCTTACATTCACCAAATATATAGGGGTGTGGATGATGTGCTCTCCAGGGAGAGGAAGCAGCAGGGAGAGGACAAATTCATTGTCAGTTGTCCTGTGAATTCTCTCTGGTATCAGATGCAGAGTAGCTGGTCTATTCTAGTTTTTCAAGTAGTGACCGCCTTTAATAAAGAGGCCCTGGACCTGACTTTCAGAGACAATGAAACCAGCCATTTATTCTCTGCATCATAGTCCCTTTTGTCTACCTTTGGGGCCACTGAGTCTTCTCTCTATGGTACCTATCATACCCCAGGGTGTGGGAAATCAAGAATGCTGCGTCAGGCTCCTCAGTCTAGCCATTTCCCTTTGCTAGTGCCATGCTAGAATTTCACATCACATTGAATTTTGTCTAGAGCAAGGTTTTTCGGCTATGCCCAGGCTTCCAGCAGCTTCCTGCAAGCTTTTCCCTGGAAACTACACCTCTAGTGTTCTCAAGATATTCCATTCTTATCTTGGTATTTCTAAAATGCTCCATTCCCCTGGGTTCAGCCCAGTTGTGATACGTTGAAGAAAACTGGCTAACATTGCCCACTAACTCTGTCTCATCAAAACTTATCACTAACCACTGGGACAGAAAGGCAGCTTTCCACTTCTTTTATATCATGGATTTTCCTAGATCATATATTTTTCTTCCCCACATAAACTAAAATTCACAACTCAGGAAGGTAAAAGGGCTGTCGTCCCTAAAATATGGGACAACTGTATGATCTAGTCTTCCAAGTATACCTCTTAATATGTTAATGAAATATAAAGGAATTTAGAAAATCTTTTTTGTCTCTTGGTAAAACCAGGCTTTTAAGATCATTATCAGGCTTTGAACTCAAAGAAAGCTGATCTGGGGTCTCAAAAGCTGACTATTGATCCCCATTTCTCTTTGTGTTCCTGTTGTAACAATCCTAATCTTTCCCAAATCCAATGAATACCTCTGCCTGAATGTAGAAAGTCATAAGGGGAGAAATGTAAAAGAGAATGAAAACTTATGCATTTTTGGGGGGGAAATACTTGACACAAATTTTCACCAAAATATTTCAAACATTTTAAAGATATGTTCATATCTAATACTTGTGGTTTGAGTCACTCAAACTGCTAAAGGCCTATAATAATTTATGTACATGTAGAGATTGCTCATCACCCCAACATTTTGGTAGCCCAAAGCTTCACCTCCACCTGCCATGAATCCCTCAGTGTCTGATACTTAATTAGTATGCTCTCTCTTATGAGACTGAAAACCTAGAGAAACTTTAACCTTTAACCACATAGATATTTCCATGTGGTGGTTAACTGGGATCAGAAGGAGGTAGTGACCCAAACAGCCATTTGCTCAGCAATTAATAAAGAGAAACAGAAGAGAGAAAAGTGAAGGGGGTTCCAATTGGCATATGTTTTCTGCTAAGCAGTGTTATATGGAAGAATACAAATAAATAAAAAGACCTGTGCATTGTAAAACTCACCTAAATCAGTAGAATCGAGTAAACATTATTAATCATTAAGGGTAGATGTACGTGAAAATTTCCAAGTCTTATCTGATAATGTCTTAGATTGTTCCATTGGTTCAGAGAATTAGCCTTAGCAACAACTACAAACCTTTATTGGATGCTTAGTCTGGGCCTGGTGCTTTTCCAAGTGCGGCATATATATTACCTTTCCTAATGCTCCCAACAACCCTGTAAAGTAGTTATGATTATCGTCTCCATTTTACAGATTAGAAAACGGAAACAGAAAGAGGTTAAAGAGTTTTGACAAGGCCACACAACAATCAGTGTGAAGCCTGAATTTTGATCCATGCATTTGACTCCATCTCTGAATATGTAAGCTGTGATATTTCTCCAGGGTCACTAATCTGATGGATGGAGAGTTGTGGACTTCAGAGTTTGTCCAAGTATGGCCAGGTAGTTGTATTTGCAGCATGTGTGTAATATCTCTGGATATTTTCCATAACTATTGTTCCACAGACCCTTAATTCTCCCTCCTTTAGACATTCAGAATCTGCTATTACTCAAAGTTTATCAATGGTGATCTCTTTCAGAGTATGGTGGTCTGTAGATCATGGTGCTTGGTTTTAATGAATAGGGACAGCCTCAAGAACTCAATCCAAAACCTAATGAATTCCAGCAAGAGATAGCAGGAGGCCTCTCTGAAGCCTTAATCATCAAAGAGAACTATTGTTTCCCACTTGGGAATTCTAACTGGTGACTGACTAGGGATTTCTGCATTTACACTGCTAATGCAGATAATTACCAGGTTCTTTGTGCCTGAAGCCAAGCTTTTGTCCAAGTAACTATGGTTACGCGAAGGGCAAGGCTCTGCCACAATCCAAGATCCAACTCAGTGTCTTGAGGGATTGGAGGACTGAGGAGAAGACATGTGCCTTAGCTGAAAAAAAACCTGGATCCCAGGGTTCGGCATAGAGACAATTTTGTAACTGAACTTATCCACTATTGATGCCTTTTCTTTTCCATAGGATGGGGAGTTGTGGGTATCATAACAAATGAAAACAATAAAAATAACAATAGAAACAAAACTATGAAAAAAGGCAAAAAATATAAGCAGCAAAGAGAAACCCAATTTGCATCACAATCAATTTATAAAGTAGATGATATGTACATGTACATAGACATGTGACAAATATATTTTACCTTGGGCATTTCAGTCCATTACAAACAAGCATATTTAACAATATTGAGAGAGATGTTAAATAACAAAATGATGCTATCTTCTTGAGATTTTGTGTAGTAATTTAGAATAATAACCTAATTTAGAATTTAATTTCTTAACCTAAAATCATATGTAAACTATTATTTAAAACTTTGGAAAATCACTTAAAATATAATTTTAAATCTCTGTTAATGAAATGAATCATTCATCTTTCAATTCATGTTGTATTTGTGAAGTTAATAGATTAAAACACAAGTGGCCAGTATAAATAACAATCCCTATTGTTCATTTTGTCTCTGCTGACTGCCACACATAAGTTATCTTCTTAATCCTCTCAAGAATTCTAATATTATCCATTCAATTTTAGAGAGGCAAAAACTCAGGCCCAGAGATATAAAGTGGCTTTCCCAAGATTACGGTCAAGTAACTGCCAGAGCTAGGATCCAAACTCATGTCCATCTGCTTCAAAACCATTAGTATTGATAAAGTGGCATTCTATATATAGATGAGGAAGAAGAAACATTGATTAGTTCTAAAACCAAACTATTTTACTTAAAAAAAATAAGGACTGAAGGTATGTTTTCATTTAGATGATGTATTTCTGATGCAATCTGACCCAGATTACATAGCTTGTGAGAAAATATCAAAGCAAAAAAACCTAACTAAAAGCAAAAGAAAACAGAACAACAAAAAAACAGGTGGAAGAACAGAAAAAGTGAAGACCTGAGCTGGTCAAAGGACACTTGTTGCAGTACATCCATCGTAGCCACGTTCACCCTGAGAAAGAATGTTAGGATGGAGAGAATGTCCTTCCTTGAGACCTTGAGCATAAAATAGGGTCCGTAATATAGGAGGTGTTCAAAAACTGTTCTTTTATTGTTGTTCTCATTTTTGCTGTCATTAATACTATTGGTAGAGAGCATTGCAAGAAGGGAACAAAAAAGGCAGGTAGATGGCATCGTGTCTCTCATTTTGCCTTCATGTCCACAACACTTAGTGTAAAGAAGCTCTTCTTTTAAGTGCCTATTGTTGAGTGTTTAATTCATTTTAATCATGGAGGTGAGGGCATATGGACAATTTTAAAAAGGAGGATGTTGGTAAATTACTCAAGCTAGTTCAAAAGACTTTCAAGAAGGGGAGAATAGTGAGGTGGAAAGGGTGGCACACCCCTGCCTTCCAATACCGGAAGTGGACCATCCCAGGTGTGCTGGTTTGAAGCTGTATGTGCCCCAGAGAAGCATGTTCTTAAAGTTAATCCATTCCTGTGGGTGAGGACCCATTGTAAGTAGGACCTTTTGATGAGGCTACTTCAGTTAAGGTGTGGCCCACCCCTTTCAGGGTGGGTCTTAATCTTCTTAAGGGAGTCCTTTATAAACTAGATGAATACAGAGAGAGACAGAAAGAAGCCATGGAGCAAGAGGCTGAAAGCAAGGAAACCCCAAAAAGAAGTGAGAGACCAGCAGCCGCCTCCATGTGCCTTGCCATGTGGCTGAGGAACCCAGTATCACTGGCAGCCTGTCTTTAGGAAGAAAGCGTCACCTTGATTTTTAGTTAGTCTATGAACTGTGACCTCTGGCTCTTCTTTCAGGCAACACTTCTCGTGGACAGGCACATACCCGTGCAGAGGACACATAAGGATTTTCTTATCTGCTGTACTTAGTATGCAACAGAAATCTTTCTGATAAACCTTGGTGCAGCCAGACGTAATATGGTAGAAAGAAGACAGCCAGATGGCCACGCATTACAGAGTCAGCCTCTGTTTGAATGTTGCCTCTCCCAATCACAGGCTTTATTCTCTAAGCAATAAGTTCCAGCATTATAAAATAGTTATAATACTCCCCTTATGTTGGGGTTGTTTTGAGGACTAAATGAGATATCGTGCGGAAAACAGCCAATAAAATATCGGCAATCGGTATTAGCAATAAATGGTATTTTACTGTTGGCTTCTTAAGGAAAATCATTTTGTTTCACTCCCTCTACCTCTGCTTTCTCTATTCAAGAATGAGTCAGATTGAAATTTAAATGACTCTGCTTCTCTGAGAGAAGAATTGTGAAGTTTGTGGGCATAGATCAGACCATATTTTTCCAACTGGATATTTAAATTAATGATGAAGATCACAACATTGGTGGGTAATTTCTCTTTTCTCATCTTCCCTTTCGTGTGACTGGAAGGAAAGTGCCAAAATTTCAGAGAAGTCAAGAAAAAGTAAGGTTAAAACTTTGGCCACTGGAAATGGTCTCCTTTGAAATTTCTTCTCTCGTGATTTCACTCTCTTCTGGGCTTCTTTCCAGTTCTCTGACTTTTCCTCATTGCTGTTTGTTGGCTCATCTTTCCTCTACCCATTCCTATACTCAGAGTGTCCCACACTTTTCTCACAAAGGAAAGTCTCCATGGTCAAATATATTTAGAGAAGGCTGCTTCAGGTAAACTTACATAAATTTTGTGTTCCGTAGTCTGCCTGTTTTATAGCTATAAAAAAAAATGGCAGTGAGTTTGAGGTTACACGGATGAGCTGTGGGAATACAGGTACTCTGCTTTGTCAGCGAAGGTAGAACCATGCCCTTTAAGAGTCCATAGACCTAGAAGTAGGCTTGACAGTCTCTGTGAAAATTAAAGTACCTAACAAGGGAATGCCCCGGAATGGAAAGTCATTTCATCTGCTCCCATAATTTCTTAGTAATGCTTCTGAATCTAACAATATCAAGTAAACCGTTGCTTCCACAAAGTTTATCAGCAGTTCATTTCTGTTTCCCGAAGAGAGAAAAAATAAAAAGAACCAAATACCCAACTTCTAAAAGTAGAAAGACAGCAATAATTAAATAAATGACCAGAAAGTAAAATAAAAAATACAACACTGATAGTTTTGAAAAAATTAACTTTCTTGTGTAACACGTAAAATCTGTATCTATGAACAGAGATGACTAATATCTTTTGCATGAAGCCCTTACCTTTCATCTTCTAATTTATAGATGACAATAATGGTGTTTTAGTCTATAGAAATTTCATATACTTCTCAAATATTAGAACATATTCTTGAGATATGTACTAAAGTGATGACATTTTAGTAAAATATATTTTTCATCCATGCCTCCTGACATTTATTTTTATCCACCTTTTTTTTTTTATTCCTACACAATCTTTCAGATCCAAACTTAATCACCATAATTTAAGACCATGTCAATGCCTCACCATTCTGCTTTGTCTGCTTAAGACCCAGTGCCAAATAGCCTAGGAAAGTGGCAGAGTTTAAGGTGAAATCTATAGATGGTGACAGAGATTAATGAGCATGGTATCTAAGAAGTAGATGGCTGTCTTGCACCAAGTCATTTTTTTCACCCCTGAAGTATCAGACACCGCCATTTCCATTAAAATCAATAGTCTCTCCAAGTGGTGCAGTCACAGGCACGTGAGCAAGTACATATAAGCCAGTCCAGTTATGCCATTGACCTGGAGGATTACATGCCCACCTTTAAATGTCCTTAAATACAAACCGCCATTACCACCCTGTAAAGAAAGGAAACAGGAAAGAAACATTAGTAGAGCCAAAATGTAAGCAATAAACTCTGCTTCTTTTTTTCCTATTATATTTTGATTCACTGAATTGTAAGAATTATGTTGCCAGATGAAAGCTTATGCTTTCAGATATACAGAGTAAGAGGAGAAAATATTATTGGTTGAGAGGGGCATTAATTGAGGTGGTATGGAAATAAAGCCTAGGGGTTTGGCCTCAGGATGAGTGAACTGGTACACCGTTATTTTTTCCATCACTAGGAAGCATTTTGCCTTCTCTGTTATTGTTTGGGTAGATATCCCCTCTTTTAGGAAAAAAATGACCTTGTCTGTTAAAATGAAGTGAGGCTATTTTTGCCTTTCTAGCAAATGTTTGAATCTATGATTTTTGTAATGTTTAAAAGAAACCAGGTTAGAAGGTGTGATTTATTAAAACCATTTCCATGGTTTTGTAGTTATCCAAATTGGATACCTTTACGCACCATGTTAAGGGAATTTAATACTGTTTTTCATTCCTTAATATACGGAGCTGGCAGGCTTGATAGGTTTTCCACATGGTTACCACGTTCTACCTTACGCATTTAGATATTAATCCATTTCCTCATAATTGCTTATTGCATCCCTAGACTGACACACACACGGACAATCTCTGTGGGGAGAAAGATAGCTAAACCCAAAGCTATTAACATATGGTGTGTACGCAACGTGAGGGGGTTCACAGGGGAGTGACACCTGGCTTTTGGGAGGAAGAGAGAAAATTAAAAATGAATCCTGAAGGGGATGACAAAGACCAAGGCATTAAAAAATCATAGGGAGTTAGAAAGAAGTAGGCTAATATTCTAGAGAGACTAGAATTGAGTATACAAAGGCATGTTTGACAAGAGGGCCTCCTTTTCCATTTCTTACTGGAACAATACAATTGTGACTTGACTCCTAGTGTCAAACCCCAATCCATTTTCCCCGAAGTTAATGGAGTTATTTTTCAAAAATCAAATCTTATAATATCACCACCATGCTTAAAAATCTGCAAATAGCTCATTATAGATATTAGGATAAAATGCAGTCTTTGTGAGCCCTCCTCTGATTTTGAAGTACATTTTATTAGCCCTTTTTGTAGGCAGCTTTCATAGACTTAAAAGTTCATTTAATGATAACTTATATTGACAGAATTCTAATAAAGCCTATATATTCTTATATAGCAGATAGCTGCATTTATTGTAGGAATGTTGAGCTGAAATATTTCTATGAACCTAGCAGCTGCATTACATTAATGCATTACATATAAAGTTGTGTATTACATTATATGGCATTCTTTCTATGAGAACTATGAAATAAATTTCTATCTTGTCTCCAAGTCAGAAATTGCTGTATTTCTTCTGAGGAAATTAGTATGCCTCTTTGACTGGTCTGATGGAGTGCTTAGAATTCAGAATATATTATCGTCCACTAGTCCAGGGGTTCTTAACCTTTTTTGTTCCACGGACGCCTTACTAAGTCCACACTATACCGTGTATTATTTAATAAATATATCACACCTGCGCCAACACGTCCCCACAAGAATAAATTTTTTTTTTTTTAATTTCAATTCAAGCTCACGGACCCCTTGTTAAGAACCCCTGCACTAGTGCGTGTTTAGGACTATATGACAACTTTTAAAACTAGCTTACTATTTGGCTTTATGGTATTTCCCCACATTCATTTCTCTTGATCTATTTTTTCTCATCTATTTTGTTTCATTTTACATAAGTATAACATATATATCTTTGAAATTCATGTTAAATCTTCTCAAACAAGGCATTATTTAGGATGGAAAGGGAAGGAGAGGAGAGTAGATAAAGAAAGAAAGAAAAGTACAGTTCTCCTAACTTATGATTCTTAAAAGCCAAAAGTAAAGAGAAAAGAGAAGATCTATTCTTCTGTACTCAAGTGATGCAAATATGCACAGGGTATCTTGGCTTGAATTGTGTTCTCCAAAAAGATATGTTGACTGGCCAGTATCTTAGAATGCCACTTTATTTGGAAATAGAGTCTGCAGATGGAATTAGTTAAATTAATACAAGGTCATCCTGTAGTAGGGTGGGCCCCTAGTCTGATGTGGCTGGTGTCCTCATAAGAAGAGAGAAGAGAGGCAGATAGAGGGGAAATTGCCCTGTGACAATTGAGGCAGAGATTTCCTTACTACATATGCAAAACAGAGAACGCCAAGGATTGCTGACAAACCACGAGAAGCTAGGAAGAGGCCAGGACAGAGCCTACCCTCCAGAGCTGTGAGGCAATACCTTTCTGTTGTTTGAAGCCACCTAGTTTGTGGTACTTTGTTACTACGGCAGCCCTAGGAAGCCCTAGGCTTCCCCTCTCTATTTTAAAAACAAATCTTTTGTAAGACAACTTTTAAAAACATGGGAATGCCTGGACTTGGCAGGTTAGTTGATAGAGATACTTTGTCTATTCAGCATTTCTTGAGGGGACCATGAATCCCGCCATCCCAGTCCAAGTGATTCAAGAGTTGCTCAACCAAGCCCCAAGATCCAGGGAAGGGCACATGATCTGGCTCTAGCCAATTAGAACATCCCTACTCTCAAGCAGAATGATTAGTTTGGAAATAGGCTCATGACCCAAAGATAAAGTCCTTTGTGAGACTTTGGATGGAACTGGGATTGCTAATAAAAAGAATGAGGGAAGCCTAGGGCGGTTGGTAGTTCTTGTGCTTCCATTTGCAGAAGCCTTAGAATTAGGCCACAACTGAAGGGTGCAGAGCTTAGCACAGTAATAGAAATTTAACCCAATGCCATTAGACTTTCTAGTTACTTAAGTCAATGATTTATCTTTGCTGGTTAAAAGAGTTTGAACTGGGTCTTGGTCCTTTTAAGCGAAAGTGCCATAACCAACCAAACTGATATTTAGGCCATTGATTCAGGGGAAGTAAAAAGGTTTTAGAATCTAATAATAACCACCACCTCCACCATAATGATGATAATCATACACCATCCAAATTGTCAGAAGATGCTTTCCTCCCCTCTATAGTCAAGGAGAGTACTATCTTTCACATTCTTGCAATATAAATTTACACATGCTTTTTTTCACTCTTACCTATATAATAAAGATTTTAATCTCAGTTTGCCTGTAACTCTTGTATCTTTTATCCATGAAAAGAAAAAAATAGTTTAACATTGCCCTTTGAAATATATTAAACACATTTATTTGGAGCACTCATAAAACGAACACTACAGGAAACGATTGTGTAGCCAACCCTCAAATAACCAGAATTCTGATGTACCAAGGTTATTCTAAGTAAGGAAACAAACTCAATGTTAAAGCATATCATTATGTATGGTATAATTATTGAAATTTAATATCTGACCCTTGATAGCAGTGATCATCATATTCTCATTTATATATAAGTATACATATATAGATATACACACATATGATAATATGTATATAAGTATGTATGCATATGTGTAGATCTATATCAGAATATTTATGCTTTTACTCCTTTAGGGTCAGTGAAAAGTCATAGAATTTCAAAATTTGTTTTAGGAATCATTCTACCTCAAATCTCTGTTTTTTTGTATACTAAATATAAATAAAATGAAATAAATAACTAAATCTGGGTTATATAGATTTTTCTATATTTCCTATATTTTTATCTTTTTTGAATTAAAAATAGTCTGTTTTTTTTGTCTATATGAATGGAGAAGAACAGGAAGAAATATTCCAATCTATAATTTAGGTGGTTCTTCTAATAAGATTATTAAGAAGAAAAATACATATGTGTGAGAAAAATGGGTGAAGCAATACTTTAAATTATAATCAGTTAGTTAATAAGAAAATTAACTTATTTTCCTGACTCTTCGAATACTCCCTGTATTAGTCAGCCAAAGGGGTGCTAATGTGAAATACCAAAAATGGGTTGGTCTTTACAAAGGGTATTTATTTGGGGTAGAAGTCCACAGATACCAGGCCATAAAGCGTTATGTTTCTTCTCTCACCACAGTCCATTGCCACGTGTTAGAGCAAGACAGCTGCCGGCGTTTGCCAGGGTTCAGACTTCTGGGGTTCCT